>JAJIBD010014208.1:0-27227 GCA_021461705.1 Cryptotis parvus
GAGTGTAGTGCCACACCCATTGCAGGTATAAACAAAGGTTATGCCAAGGACTAATCCTAAGAGATTATCCTAAAATAATAAGAGATTATTTTAAGATAATCTAAGAGATAAGATTATCTTTTATGTAAAACACTGGAGAGAGAGAGAGAGAGGGATGATATAAAGTATCACTATCACTATCACTATCTTTCTGTTCATCATCTATTTGCAGGAGCAGGCACCAGTAATATCTCCATATGTCCTGTCTCATGCTAGTAAGGCATCCGCTTGCTCCAAGAACATAAAGAGCCTCAAACCATTATATTAGGTCACGGGAATGACCTAATACCAATGTTACTGGTATTTGGCATATCAGATACCACACGGAAGCTGCGAGGCTTGCCGTGCGGGTGGCATACTCTTGTAGTCACCTCTAAATAAAGCATTTATTGATGGGCTGTGATAGTCTGGTCTGCTGGGTGGAGTTGTGACAAGAGGGAAGTCCAGATGTGGAAAATGGCGGCCCCCCCATGGAGTAAGGGGGTCGTCTGGCTTATTGTGAGGCTCTGCTGGGGTGGCAGGCCAGGGCTAGAACCCACCATGCCTCCTGGGCGCCTCATGAGCGGCTGGGCACAGGGAGAGCAAGTAGCAGCTCTGCCCCATGTCTGAGAGTCTCTGGTTCAGCATACCTGGGGTGGATTGAAAAAAAAAACTGCTGCAGGGTGGGTGTCGATGATCCAGGCTGTGATAGTCTGGTCTGTTGGGTGGAGTTGTGAGGAGAGGGAAGTTCGGATGTGGAAAATGTCAGCCCCCCCATGGAGTAGGGGGTCGTCTGGCTTGTTGTGAGGCTCTGCTGGGGTGGCAGGCTAGGGCTAGAACTCGCCATGCCTCCCGGGTGCCTCATGAACAGCTGGGCACAGGGAGAGCAAGTAGCAGCTCTGCCCCCATGTCTGAGAGTCTTTGGCCGGATTGAAAAAACTGCTGCAGGGTGGGTGTCGACGATCTGGGCTCTGATAGTCTGGTCTGCTGGGTGGAGTTGTGATGAGAGGGAAGTCTGGATGTGGAAAATGGCGGCCCCCATGGAGTAGGGGGGATCGTCTGGCTTGTTGTGAGGCTCTGCTGGGGTGGCAGGCCAGGGCTAGAACCCACCATGCCTCCCGGGTGCCTCATGAGCGGCTGGGCACAGGGAGAGCAAGTAGCAGCTCTGCCCCATGTCTGAGAGTCTCTGGTTCAGCATACCTGGGCTGGATTGAAAAAAAAACTGCTGCATGGTGGGTGTCGATGATCCTGGCTGTGATAGTCTGGTCTGCTGGGTGGAGTTGTGAGGGAGAGGGAAGTCCGGATGTGGAAAATGTCAGCCCCTATGGAGTAGGGGGGGTCGTCTGGCTTGTTGTGGAGGCTCTGCTGGGGTGGCAGGCCAGGGCTAGGAACTCGCCATGCCTCCCGGGTGCCTCATGAGTGGCTGGGCACAGGGAGAGCAAGTAGCTCTGCCCCATGTCTCAGACATGATATAAAGTAATACATCTTAATTTCATGAGCTTCATGTAATCTAGATGGTACCCACAAGGTCCTTCTTATTATTATCTGCACCAGGGTGATTCTAAGTATCTTATTCTAATGTACTGAAAGGGTCACACTCGCCTGCTTAGAGAGCAAACTAGTATGATCCTTCCTATAGTCTTCCTATATCTCAATGGAGCCAGGATAGTAGTCTCCTGGTAAATTCTAACTGTCCCACGTTGGGTGCAGTGGGTATAAAGAGGAGCTGTGCCCAATCTAGAAAACATAGAAGTCTTAGTAGATGTATATTCAGAAGTTATTCAATCAAGGTGACTTCTGTAAGTGCCACACCCTCTAGCAGTGTTTACATAGAAGAGAGGTCTCATTACCTTGGCTTAACTAGATTAACCTGGACGTGGGCAAAACAACAAAACTCCCAGAATAGCTAAACCTGTTCTCCAACACGTGTCCTCTTTTATTTCTTGAAGCAGTGTCTTGTAGTTCTCTTTGTATAGGTCCTTTACACACTTGGTTAAGCTGATTCCTAGGTATTTGATTTTCGTGGTACAATTGTGAATGGAATCGATTTCTTAATATCCCTTTCTTCTCTTTCGTTATTTGTTGTATAGGAAAGCCACCGACTTTTTGGGTATTGATTTTGTACCCTGTCACTCTACTATACATATCTATTGTTTCTAAGAGTTTTTGGGTCTAGAGTTTAGGGTTCTCTAAGTATAATATCATGTCATCTGCAAATAATGATGGCTTGATTTCTTTCTTGCCTATCTGGATGCCCTTAATGTCCTTTTCTTCTCTGATTGCTATGGCAAGTACTTCCAGTACTATATTGAATAAAAGAGGTGAGAGAGGGCAACCTTGTCGTGTTCCTGATTTTAAGGGGAAGGCTTTCAATTTTTCCCCATTGAGAATGATACTCGCTGTGGGCTTTTGGTAGATGGCTTTGGCTATCTTGAGGAAACTTCCTTCAATTCCCATTTTCTGGAGGGGTTTTAATCATGAATGGGTGCTGGATCTTGTCAAATGCTTTTTCTGCATCTATCGATAGGACCATATGCTTTTTATTTCTCTTATTGATATCATGTATTACGTTGATTGATTTGCGAATGTTGAACTATCCTTGCATTCCCGGGATGAATCCTACTTGGTCATGATGTATGATGTTTTTGATGAGTCTTTGGATTCTGTTTGCTAGTATTTTGTTGAAGATCTTAGCATCTGTGTTCATCAAGGAGATTGGTCTGTAATTTTCCTTCTTTGTGTTGTCTCTCCCTCTTTTGGGTATCAGGGTGATGTGTGTCTCGTAAAAGCTGTTTGGGAGTGTTTCTGTTTCTTCTATTTCCTGGAAGAGCTTGAACAGGACAGGCAGTAGGTCCTCCTAAAGGTTTGGTAGAATTCACTAGTGAACCCATCTGGATCTGGGCTTTTGTGTTTGGGCAGACTTTTTAATTACTGTTTCAATTTCCTCAATGGTGATAGGCTTATTCAGGTATTGGAGGTCTTCTTGTTTCAGCCGTGGGAGGTTATAGGACTTCAGGAATTTATCCATTTCTTCTAGGTTCTCATGTTTCATGGCATACAGGTTCTCAAAGTAATCTTTGATGATCTTTTGGATTTCTGTCTTTTCTGTTGTGATGTCACCATTTTCATTTCTGATTCTGTTTATTTGGGCTCTCTCTTTCCCTGTCCTTACAAATCTTGCCAGTGGCTTGTCGATCTTGTTTAATTTTTCAAAGAACCAGCTCTTGGTTTCATTAATCTTTTGGATTGTTTTTTTTGGTTTCCAGCTCATTGATTTCCTCCCTAAGTTTTATTATTTCCTTCCTTCTGCCTGGGTTGGGCTTCTTTTTGCTGGTCTTTTTCTAATATTTTCAGCTGTGAGGTCAGGTTATTTATGTTTGCCCTTTTCCTCTTTCCTTATGAATGCTTGCAGAGCTATGAACTTTCCTCTTAACACAGCTTTTGCTGTGCCCACAAGTTCTGATAGTTGGTATCTTCATTGTCATTTGTTTCTAGGAATCTTTGGATTTCCTGTTTGATTTCTTCTATGACCCATTTGTTGTTCAGCAGTGAGCTGTTTAGTTTCCAGGTATTTGGTTTGACTCCCTGCTTCTGTGTTTGGTTAACTACTATTTTCAGTGCATCATTGTCGGGTGCTCCGCCGGGTCCCCGACAGTGCTGGGAAGCGAAGTTCCCTTCTACCTCCAAAGCCGGTGAGGAATGGATGAAAACTCAGGAATCCGATGCAGTTTTAAAAGGCTTTACTTATCACAGGTTCAGGCACACAAATCAGCAAAAGGAAAAGCCCGGTGCTTAGGATTTCAGGCTAGAACCCCAGCCACGTGTAGGCCAAGATGGCGACCACCACGTGTAAAGGCTTTGTGAAAGGAGAAGAAGACTTCCAAGCAGGGCGACCGCTCACAGCAAGCAAGAGCCCCCAAAGAAGCGCGTGAGAGTGAAAACCGGCTAGTTTATACCCCTGCAGCTCAGACCTTCCTCCCACTGTTATGGAAAGCAGGGAGGGTCAAATGCCCTTAGGTAATCCCTCCCCTGCACCTCACCTAGGCCCTTTAGTATGCTAATGTTTTGAGCCAAGATCTGCCTGGGAATGCCTTTGTAGTGTAGAGAAGGGGGTTTCTGAGATGGCATGTCTCTGTACCAAGGACCAACACCAATGCCAGTTAAATATTTCTCCAAGCCTTCACAAGACCCCGGAGGAGCGCCCCGACAGTCTTATTTTACAATAGACCCTTCAATCCTTTTTAAAGTTGGTTTTGAGTCTATGAATTTCCTGAGTTGTTGTTTATCCATGAAGTTGTGTATCTTTCCTTCACATCTGAAAGTAAGTCTAGCTGGGTAAAGAATTCTTGGTGAAGCCTGCAGTTCATTGAGTCTTTTCACCATATCCCACCATTGTTTTCGGGCTTGGAGTGTTTCATCTGAGAAGTTTGCTGTAAATCCCAGGGATGCTCCTTTGTATGTGATTTCCTTCTTTGATCTTGCTGCTTTGAGTATTCTATCTCTATCGTTTTTGTCATTTTAATAAGGATGTGTCTTGGAGTATTCTTATTGGGGTTTCTTTTAGCTGGTATCCTACAGGCCTCCTGTATCTGGGAGCATGCTTTCTTCAGTTCAGGGAACTTCTCAGTGATGATGGCTTTGACAGTTTCTTCTTCATCAGGGTTTTCTTCTTGCCCTTCTGGGACCCCAATGATGCGTATGTTGTTCCTTTTGGCTTCATCCCGATTTTCTCTGGTAGTCTGTTCGTTGATTGTGAGTCTTTTCTCCATCTTCTGGTGTTGTCTACAGAATCTCTGAACCTCGTTTTCGAGATCACTAATTCTTTCTTTAGTAGCTGTTACTCTGCTTTGGAGGCCTTCCCTGTGTTTTTCAGTTCACTTACCTCATTTTTAATATCTGTCGTTTCTGCTTCTACTTTGGTCTGAAATTTACTCAATTCTACTTTCATGTCCTCTTGTATTTTATTTTATTTTATTTTATTTTATTTTTGCTTTTTGGGTCACACCCGGCAATGCTCAGGGGTTCCTCCTGGCTCTGCACTCAGGAATCACTCCTGGCGGTGCTCGGGGGACCATATGGGATGCCAGGGATCGAACCGGGCTGGCACAAGCCAGCCGTGCAAGGCAAATGCCCTACCCGCTGGGCTATCGCTCCGCCCTCTTGTATTTTATTGACTTTGTATTCCATTGTTTCTTTGAGTTCCTTGTGAATCTTTAACAGTTCCTTCTGAAATTCCTTTTCAGAGAGGTTATATAGCTCATTGTTATTGCTTGACTCATCTGTGTTAGTGACTTCAATCATAGAGCTTGGAGGAATTCTGTGTTGCTTTACCATAATGACTATCGTAGATTGAAAATGTGTGTTCTGGGTGACTAGTCAATAGAGTTAGTAGGTGCCTGAATTACTTTGCAGTTAGGGATGTATAGCAAAGAATGTAGGGGCAAATGCTCAGTGGTATCTAAGGTAGATAGATATTACTGCGTGTGAACGCTAAGCGGCGCCTGCGGTTTTGAATTTTGGAGTGTCGGTGGGTGGTTCCGGAGTCAGGGGGTCAGGGTGGAGGTAGTCCAGTGGAATATCCGAAAAAGCTGGGTGTGGCTTGGTCCCCTTCTCAAAGTTCCAGCCCTTTATCCTGGAAAGGGGTGCCTCGGGTGCTGCCCACAGCTGGAATGCACCTGGTGGGGAGAGTGGATTGCTGCTGGGCATCGGGCGGATCTGTCATGGGTGTTCTTATAGGGACTGCATTGAATCTGTATAAAGCTCTAGGGCATATTACCATTTTGACAACATTGATTCTTCCAATCCGTGAGCAGGGAATGTGTTTCCATTTCCTCGTGTCCTCTTTGATTTCTTGAAGCATTATTTTGTAGTTTTCTTTGTATAGGTCCTGTACATTCTTAGTTAAGCTGATTCCTAGGTATTTGATTTTCTGTGGCACAATTGTGAATGGGATCATTTTCTTAATATCCCTTTCTTCTCTTTTGTTATTTGTATATAGGAAAGCCAGTGAGTTTTGGGTATTGTGAATGGGATTTTTTTTGGGGGGTCACACCCAGCGATGCTCAGGGGTTACTCCTGGCTCTGCACTCAGGAATTACTCCTGGCGGTGCTCGGGGGACCATATGGGATGCTGTGGATCGAACCCCGGCCCGGCATAGGCTGGCCCGTGCAAGGCAAACGCCCTACCCGCTGGGCTATAGCTCCGGCCTGGGATCATTTTCTTAATATCCCTTTCTTCTCTTTTGTTATTTGTATATAGGAAAGCCAGTGACTTTTGGGTATTGATTTTGTACCCTGTCTCTGGCCTATTGATTGCATCTGTAATTATTTACTGATAGAGGGTGTGGCAGTTACAGAAGTCACCTTGACTCTGAATAACTTCTGACTTATTATACATCTACTAAGACTTCTATGTTTTCTAGATTGGGCACAGCCTCGTCTTTATACCCACTGCACCCAGCGTGGGACAGTTAGAATTTACAAGGAGACTACCACCCTGGTTATGTTGAGACTATAGGAAGACTATAGGATGGATCATACTAGTTTGCTCTCAAGCAGGCGAGTGTGACCCTTTTAGTATACAGAGAACAAGATACTCAGAAATCACCCTGGTGCAGATAATACATAAGAAGAACCTGTGGGTACCATCTAGATTACATGAAGCCCATGAAATTAAGATGTATTATTTCATATCAGCTCTCTCTCTCTCTCTCTCTCTCTCTCTCTCTCCAGTGTTTTACATAAGAGATAACCTTGGAAGAAGGGATTAGTCCTTGGTGTAACCCTTTGTTTATACCTATAATAGGGTGTGACACCACCCTTCTACAAGCCTTTCTTTGTTGACAGGACACTCCCTGTCATAGATAGGATTACCTTGGTGTATATAAGGGGACTGACTTGAGGCCCTTTCCCTTTTTCTCTCCTACTTTTGGGTAGGACTCCTCTCGGTGAGATACTCTCTCTTTGGTGGGAGACAGGCTCTTTTGTATGGTCTAAGTTCTGACCAGAGCTAGAGTTCTTTCATTATATTGAATTGCTGTTGTAGAGCTTTTGTACTATTAAAAGCCTTTTTGGAACTGCGCCAGACTCATGAGTTTTCCTCCATTACCCCAGTGGTCTCGGAGGTAGAAGAGAACTTCTGTCCTGACACTGTCAGGGACCCCAGCGGCTCCCGACAGACAGAGGCAATGGAAGATGGTATAGTGGATAAGGTATTTATTTTGCACATGGAGGACTCAGATTCCATCCCCAGCACTACAGATGGTCCTCCTAGCATCACAAGGAGTGATCCCAGAGCATAGATCCAGGAGTGAACCCTGAGTACGACCTGGTGTGAAACTCCCTCCCCAACAAAGAAATATGGAAAATATAATGGGTCTCACCATTTAAAAACATGATTATATATTATAATACCATCATTTACCAAGTTGTTCATAATAGTTATTTCAGGCATTCAGTGTCCCAACATGGACCCCACTACCAAGTGACCCATCCACCAAAGTTCCAGTTTCCCACCCACCACCCTAGTCTTCTCTCTGACTTATAATTTGTTAAGCAGGCACAAACTAATTTAGTTCACACTGCTTGTTACAACACAAAAGCAAAGGAAATTATAAAAAAATATATCATAAGTCAATTGGGGTTCCCACCAATTTTATGCTTATTGTAAAGAGTGATTTTTAACAGTTTGTACAGCAATTCACAGCTGTACAGAGACAAAAACACAGATTAAAGAGCAACTCTGTGGGCCGGAGTGATAGCCCAGCGGGTAGGGCGTTTGCCTTGCATGCGGCCAGCCCATGCTGGCCCGGGTTCGATCAATGGAATCCCATATGGTATCCCGAGCACCGCCAGGAGTAATTCCTGAGTGCAGAGCCAGGAGAAACCCCTGAGCATTGCCAGATGTGACTCAAAAAGCAAACAAACAAAAAAAAAAGAGCAACTCTGTGACGAAGGAGAAAAGGACTGAAGATGGCCTGAGTCACTGTTGGCAGAAGTGAACAGCAGGGTCCTTGCTGTGCCTTAATCAACAAAAAATGGAATCTTCCATGCTTTGAGACCTTGGAGTTCGACAGCTTCTGCTCAAAGTTAGGCCTAGAGTCGTGGAGTCCGACAGCTTCTGCTCAGAGTTAGGCCTAGAGTCATGGAGTCTGACAACTTCTACTCAGAGTTAGGCCTAGAGTCGTGGAGTCTGACAGCTTCTCCTGCTCAGAGTTAGGCCTAGAGTAGTGGAGTCTGACAGCTCCTGCTCAGAGTTAGGCCTAGAGTCGTGGAGTCTGACAGCTTCTGCTCAGAGTTAGGCCTAGAGTCGTGGAGTCTGACAGCTTCTGCTCAGAGTTAGGCCTAGAGTCGTGGAGTCCGACAGCTTCTCCTGCTCAGAGTTAGGCCTAGAGTCGTGGAGTCTGACAGCTTCTCCTGCTCAGAGTTAGGCCTAGAGTCGTGGAGTCTGACAGCTTCTGCTCAGAGTTAGGCCTAGAGTCGTGGAGTCTGACAGCTTCTCCTGCCTCAGAGTTAGGCCTAGAGTCGTGGAGTCTGACAGCTTCTCCTGCTCAGAGTTAGGCCTAGAGTCGTGGAGTCCGACAGCTCCTGCTCAGAGTTAGGCCTAGAGTCGTGGAGTCTGACAGCTCCTGCCTCAGAGTTAGGCCTAGAGTCGTGGAGTCCGACAGCTCCTGCTCAGAGTTAGTCCTAGAGTCGTGGAGTCTGACAGCTTCTCCTGCTCAGAGTTAGGCCTAGAGTCGTGGAGTCCGACAGCTTCTGCTCAGAGTTAGTCCTAGAGTCGTGGAGTCTGACAGCTTCTCCTGCTCAGAGTTAGGCCTAGAGTCATGGAGTCTGACAGCTTCTGCCTCAGACTTAGGCCTAGAGTCGTGGAGTCTGACAGCTCCTGCTCAGAGTTAGGCCTAGAGTCGTGGAGTCTGACAGCTTCTGCTCAGAGTTAGGCCTAGAGTCGTGGAGTCTGACAGCTCCTGCTCAGAGTTAGGCCTAGAGTCGTGGAGTCCGACAGCTCCTGCTCAGAGTTAGGCCTAGAGTCGTGGAGTCTGACAGCTTCTGCTCAGAGTTAGGCCTAGAGTCATGGAGTCTGACAGCTCCTGCTCAGTTAGGCCTAGAGTCATGGAGTCTGACAGCTCCTGCTCAGAGTTAGGCCAAGAGCCGTGGAGTCCAACAGCTTCTGCTTAGAGTTAGGCCTAGAACAGCTTCTGCTAGAAAATAAGTTTCTTTGTTGTGATAGTTCCTACTGCTTCTTTTCAGATGACCTAAAGGAAGGAATTATCTGAAAAATAACCAGAGGTTTTCTTTCCATAGAAATCGTTTGGTATTCATACTTATTTTTGGAAGCCAGTTTGTCATCCCTGATTTTTATATATTTACATATATAAATATGTATTTATATATTTAGTTAAATAATAATTTCTTGACTTTTTCTAGCTGGCATCCCACTTGTTTAAAGATTTTGAAGATCAAAATAGTTTCCTGTTGGGAGAATTATCTTAGAGATATACCCTTTTATATTCTAGACACGTTCTCCATCAAGTTTTGAAATCTTTGATGATAATCTATAAAGGTTAAGTAATCATATAACTAGAAGTGCTATTAACAATCACGAAACTAATGAGAATAATAATGAGCTCAAATGTGCAAAATGCCAGAAAAAGCAT
Source organism: Cryptotis parvus (assembly GCA_021461705.1). Lineage (NCBI taxonomy): Eukaryota > Metazoa > Chordata > Mammalia > Eulipotyphla > Soricidae > Cryptotis > Cryptotis parvus. The sequence continues at coordinate 9,672 of JAJIBD010014208.1, forward strand.
AAATATTGTACTACCCCTGTGTATGACATTTTTGTTTTGCCACAGGGAAAAAGTTCTGTGAGCTAGTTCTCTAAGGAAAGCCAGTAAGTTATTACTGCAAATAATCTGCTCATTATCCAAGTTGTTTTGCAACTTTTAGAGACAACAAGAGTAGGTATCCTTGAAGAAGACATTTATTACTGTGCAGTAAAATATAAAAAGTGGCATTAAACAGAGGTGAAGTTAGCATTTCTGTATATCACTTTCATTATCATTATGAAAGTAAACCTGTTCACTGCAAATAAAACTTTGGAAATATACCCTGTGTGCACGCTCATAAGAACTCACAAAAACATATATATGACACACCCACGCCCTTCATTATAAATAACTCATAATCCTTTCATTCACTGGTGACTCTGACCAGTATATTCAGTCCTATGAGACATTGTACTATTTCAGGAAATGTGGGGAACAGTAGGTAGTTTTCCTTTGCATTTTCTTAAAAAGATAACATCAGAAACTTTTCTTAGGCAAGTAGTTTCATTGAATCTGTCAAGTTTAAAATTTTTCCCCCTAAAAACTACATTTCACATGTAGATTGAATTGTATTTAACCATTGTTTATCCCCCCCATTTGTAGATAAGCAAGCATTCCCTTTTTTAAAACATTTTATTTTGGGGGCCGGAGCCATAGCCCAGCAGGTAGGGCGTTTGCCTTGCACGAGGCCAGCCCAAACCTGTCCGGGTTCGATCCCGGTATCCCATATGGTCCCCGAGAACTGCGGAGAATAATTCCTGAGTGCAGATCAGGAGAAACCCCTGAGCATTGCCGGATGTGACCCAAAAAAGAAAAAAAAAATTCTTTCTTAGGTCACACCCAGCAATTCTCAGGGGTTTCTCCTGGCTCTGCACTCAGGAATTACTCATGGCAGAGCTCGGGAACCATATGGGATGCCAGGCAAACGCCTAACCTGCTGTACTATCACTCTGCCCCCAAGCACTTCCTTATTTATCTATTATAAACATGAACAAAATTTTGTGTGTAGGGAGTTTTGGGGGGCAGTACCTGGTGGTGCTCAGGGCTTACTCTTGGCTCTGTGCTCACGGATCACTCCTGGAGGTGCTCAGGGCTTACTCTTGGCTCTGTTCTCAGGGATCAGTCCTGGTGGTGCTGAGGGCTTACTCTTGTCTCTGTGCTCAGGGATCACTCCTGGTGGTGCTCAGGGCTTACTCCTGACTCTGTGCTCAGGGATCACTCCTGGTGGTGCTCAGGGCTTACTCTTGGCTCTATGCTGAGGGATCACTCCTGGAGGTGCTCAGGGCTTACTCCAGGCTCTGTGCTCAGGGATCACTCCTGGTGATGCTCAGGGCTTACTCTTGGCTCTTTGCTCAGGGATCAGTCCTGGTGGTGCTCAGGGCTTACTCTTGGCTCTGTGCTCAGGGATCACTCCTGGTGGTGCTCAGGGCTTACTCTTGGCTCTGTGCTCAGGGATCAGCCCTGGAGGTGCTCTGGGCTTACTCTTGGCTAGTGCTCAGGGATCACTCCTGATGGTGCTCAGGGCTTACTCTTGGCTCTTTGCTCAGGGATCAGTCCTGGTGGTGCTCAGGGCTTACTCTTGGCTCTATGCTTAGGGATCAGTCGTGGTGGTGCTCAGGGGCTTACTCCTGACTCTGTGCTCAGGGATCACTCCTGGAGGTGCTCAGGGCTTACTCCTGGCTCTCTGCTCAGAGATCAGTCCTGGTGGTGTTCAGAGTTTACTCTTGGCTCTGTGCTCAGGGATCACTCCTGGTGGTGCTCAGGGCTTACACTTGGCTCTGTGCTCAGGGATTAGTCATGGTGGTGCTCAGGACTTACTCCTGACTCTGTGCTCAGGGATCACTCCTGGAGGTGCTCAGGGGCTTACTCCTGGATCTCTGCTCAGAGATCAGTCCTGGTGATGCTCAGAGTTTACTCTTGGCTCTGTGCTCAGGGATCACTCCTGGTGGTGCTCAGGGGCTTACTCTAGGCTCTGTGCTCAGGGATTACTAATGGAGGTGCTCAGGGCTTATTCCTGGCTCTGTGCTCAGAGATCAGTCCTGGTGGTGCTCAGAGTTTACTTTTGGCCCTGTGCTCAGGGATCACTCCTGGTGGTGCTCAGTGCTTACCTTGGCTCTGTGCTCAGGGATGAGTCCTGGTAGTGCTCAGGGCTTACTCTTGGCTCTGTGCTCAGGGATCACTCCTGTTGGTGCTCAGGCTTACTCTTGTCTCTGTGCTCAAGGATCAGTCCTGGAGGTGCTCTGGGCTTACTCAAGGCTCTGTGCTTAGGGATCACTCCTGGTGGTGCTCAGGGCTTACTCTTGGCTCTTTGCTCAGGGATCAGTCCTGGTGGTGCTCAGGGCTTAATCTTGGCTCTGTGCTCAGGGATCAGTCCTGGTGGTGCTCAGGGCTTACTCCTGACTCTGTGCTCAGGGATCACTCCTTGAGGTGCTCAGGGCTTACTCCTGGCTCTCTGCTCAGAGATCAGTCCTGGTGGTGCTCAGGGCTTACTCTTGGCTCTGTGCTCAGGGATTAGTCATGGTGGTGCTCAGGACTGACTCCTGACTCTGTGCTCAGGGATCACTCCTGGAGGTGCTCAGGGCTTACTCCTGGATCTCTGCACAGAGATCAGTCCTGGTGGTGCTCAGAGTTTACTCTTGGCTCTGTGCTCAGGGATCACTCCTGGTGGTACTCAGGGCTTACTCGTGGCTCTGTGCTCAGGGATCACTCCTGCTGGTGCTCAGGGCTTATTCTTGGCTCTGTGCTCAGGGATCACTCCTGGGGGTGCTTAGGGCTTACCTTTGCTCTGTGCTCAGGGATCAGTCCTGGTAGTGCTCAGGGCTTACTCTTGGCTCTGTGCTCAGGGATCAGTCCTGGAGGTGCTCAGGGCTTACTCCTGACTCTGTGCTCAGGGATAACTCCTGGAGGTGCTCAGGGCTTACTCCTGGCTCTGTGCTCAGAGATCATTCCTGGTGGTGTTCAGAGTTTACTCTTGGCTCTGTGCTCAGGGATCACTCCTGGTGGTGCTCAGGGCTTACTATTGGCTCTGTGCTCAGGGATCAGTCCTGGAGGTGCTCTGGGCTTACTCTTGGCTCTGTGCTTAGGGATCACTCCTGGTGGTCTTCGGGCTTACTCTTGGCTCTTTGCTCAGGGATCAGTCCTGGTGGTGCTCAGGGCTTACTGTTGGCTCTGTGCTCAGGGATCTGTCCTGGAGGTGCTCTGGGCTTACTCTTGGCTCTCTGCTTAGGGATCACTCCTGGTGGTGCTCAGGGCTTACTTTTGGCTCTGTGCTCAGGGATCACTCTTGGAGGTGCTCAAGACTTACTCCTGGCTCTGTGCTCAGAGATCAGTCCTGGTGGTGCTCAGAGTTTAAACTGAGCTCTGTGCTCAGGGATCACTCCTGGTGGTGCTCAGGGCTTACTCTTGTCTCTGTGCTCAGGGATCAGTCCTGGTGGTGCTCAGGGCTTAATCTTGTCTCTGTGCTCATGGATCACTATGGTGGTGCTCAGGGCTTACTCTTGGCTCTATGCTCAGGGATAGTACTGGAGGTGCTCTGGGCATGCTCTTGACTCTGTGCTCAGGGATCACTCCTGGTGGTGCTCAGTGCTTACTCTTGGCTCTGTGCTCAGGGATCAATCCTGGTGGTGCTCAGGGCTTACCTTGGCTCTGTGCTCAGGGATGAGTCCTGGTAGTTCTCAGGAGCTTACTCTTGGCTCTGTGCTCAGGGATCACTCCTGGTGGTCCTCAGGCTTACTCTTGGCTCTGTGCTCAGGGATCAGTCCTGGAGGTGCTCTGGGCTTACCTAAGGCTCTGTGCTTAGGGATCACTCCTGGTGGTGCTCAGGGCTTACTCTTGGCTCTTTGCCAGGGATCAGTCCTTGTGGTGCTCAGGGCTTACCTTGGCTCTGTGCTCAGGTATCAGTCCTGGAGGTGCTCTGGGCTTACTCTTGGTTCTGTTATCAGGGATCAGTCCTGGTGGTGCTCAGGGCTTACTCTTGGCTCTTTGCTCAGGGATCACTCCTGGAGGTGCTCAAGGTTTACTCCTGGCTCTGTGCTCGAAGATCAGTCCTGGTGGTGCTCAGAGTTTACTCTTGGCTCTGTGCTCAGGGATCACTCCTGGTGGTGCTCAGGGCTTACTCTTGGCTCTGTGCTCAGGGATCAGTCCTGGTGGTGCTCAGGATTACTCTGGCTCTGTGCTCAGGGACCACTCCTGGTGGTGCTCAGGGCTTACTCTTGGCTGTGTGCTCAGTTATCAGTCCTGGAGATGTTCTGGGATTACTCTTGGCTCTGTGCTCAGGGATCAGTCCTGGTGGTGCTCTGGGCTTACTCTTGGCTCTGTGCTCAGGGATCACTCCTGGTGCTGCTCAGGGCTTACTCTTGGCTCTTTGCTCAGGGATCAGTCCTGGTGGTGCTCAGGGCTTACTCTTGGCTCTGTGCTCAGGGATCAGTCATGGTGGTGCTCAGGGCTTACTCTTGGCTCTGTGCTCAGGGATCACTCCTGGTAGTGCTCAGGGCTTACCTTGGCTCTGAGCTCAGGGATCAGTCCTGGTAGTGCTCAGGGCTTACTCTTGGCTCTGTGCTCAGAGATCACTCCTGGTGGTGCTCAGGGCTTACTCTTGGCTCTGTGCTCAGGGATCACTCCTGGTACTGCTCAGGGCTTACTCTTGTCTCTGTGCTAAGGGATCACTCCTGGTGATGCTCAGGACTTACTCTTGGCTCTGTGCTCAGGGATCACTCCTGGTACTGCTCAGGGCTTACTCTTGTCTCTGTGCTCAGGGATTACTCCTGGTGGTGCTCAGGGCTTACTCTTGGCTCTATGCTCCGGGATCACCTCTGGTGGTCCTCAGGGCTTACTCTGGCTCTGTGCTCAGGGATCAGTCCTGGTGGTGCTCTGAGCTTACTCTTGGCTCTGTGCTTAGGGATCACTCCTGATGGTGCTCTGGGCTTACTCTTGGCTCTTTGCTCAGGATCAGTCCTGGTGGTGCTCAGGGCTTAGTCTTGGCTCTGTGCTCAGGGATCAGTCCTGGTGGTGCTCAAGGCTTACTCTTGCCTCTGTGCTCAGGGATCACTCCTGGAGTTGCTCAGGGCTTACTCCTGTCTCTCTGCTCAGAGATCAGTCCTGGTGGTGCTCAGGGCTTACGCCTGGCTCTGTGCTTAGAGATCAGTCATGATGGTGTTCAGAGTTTACTCTTGGCTCTGTGCTCAGGGAACACTCCTGGTGGTGCTCAGGGCTTACACTTGGCTCTGTACTAAGGGATCAGTCCTGGTGGTGCTCAGGGCTCACTCCTGACTCTTTGCTCAGGGATCACTCCTGGAAGTGCTCAGGGCTTATACTTGGCTCTGTGCTTAGAGAACAGTCATGATGGTGTTCAGAGTTTACTCTTGGCTCTGTGCTCAGGGAATAGTCCTGGTGGTGCTCAGGGCTTACTCCTGCCTCTGTGCTCAGAGATCAGTCCTGGTGGTGCTCAGGGCTTACTCTTTGCTCTGTGCTCAGGGATTAGTCCGGGTGTTGCTCAGGGCTTACTCTTGGCTCTGTGCTCAGGGATCACTCCTGGGTGCTCAGGGCTTACTCTTGGCTCTGTGCTCAGGGATCAGTCCTGGAGGTACTCTGGGCTTCCTCTTGGCTCTGTGCTCAGGGATCACACCTGGTGGTGCTCAGGGCTTACTCTTGGCTCTGTGCTCAGGGATCAGTCCTGGTGGCGCTCAGGGCTTACTCCTGACTCTTTGTTCAGGGATCACTCCTGGTGGTGCTCAGGGCTTACCTTTGCTCTGTGCTCAGGGATCAGTCCTGGTAGTGCTCAGGGCTTACTCTTGGCTCTTTGCTCAGGGATCACTCCTGGTGGTGCTCAGGGCTTATTCTTGGCTCTGTACTCAGGGATCAGTCCTGGTGGTTCTCTGGTCTTACTCTTGGCTCTTTGCTCAGGGTTCACTCCTGGAGGTGCTCAAGGCTTATCCTGGCTCTGTACTCAGATATCAGTCCTGGTGGTGTTCAGAGTTTACTCTTGGCTCTGTGCTCAGGGATCAGTCCTGGTGGTGCTCAGGGCTTACTCTTGGCTCTGTGCTCAGGGATCAGTCCGGGTGTTGCTCAGGGCTTACTCTTGCTCAGTGCTCAGGGATCACTCCTGGTGGTGCTCAGGGATTACTCTTGGTTCTGTGCTCAGGGATCAGTCCTGGAGGTGCTCTGGGCTTGCTCTTGGCTCTGTGCTCATGGATCCAGTCCGGGTGTTGCTCAGGGCTTACTCTTGACTCTGTGCTCAGGGATCAGTCCTGGTGGTGCTCAGGGCTTACTTCTGACTCTGTGCTCAGGGATCACTCCTGCAGATGCTCAGGGCTTACTCCTGGCTCTGTGCTTAGAGATCAGTCATGATGGTGTTCCGAGTTTACTCTTGGCTCTATGCTCAGGGAATACTCCTGGTGGTGCTCAGTGCTTACTCTTGGCTCTGTGCTCAGGGAGCAGTCATCGTCGTGCTCAGGGCTTACTCTTGGCTCTGTGCTTAGGGATCACTCCTGGTGGTGCTCAGGGCTTACCTTGGCTCTGTGCTGAGGGATCAGTCGTGGTAGTGCTCAGGGCTTACTCTTGGCTCTGTGCTCAGGGATCACTCCTGGTGGTGCTCAGGGCTTACTCTTGGCTCTGTGCTCAGGGATCACTCCTGGTGGTGCTCAGGGCTTACCATGGCTCTGTGCTCAGGGATCAGTCCTGGTAGTGCTCAGGGCTTACTCTTGGCTCTTTGCTCAGGGATCACTCCTGCTGGTGCTCAGGACTTACTCTTGGCTCTGTGCTCAGGGATCAGTCCTGTTGGTGCTGTGGGCTTACTCTTGGCTCTTTGCTCAGGGATCAGTCCTGGTGGTGCTCAAGGCTTACTCCTGGCTCTGTACTCATAGGTCAGTCCTGGTGGTGCTCAGTGTTTACTTTTGGCTCTGTGCTCAGGGATCAGTCCTGGTGGTGCTCAGGGCTTACTCTTGGCTCTGTGCTCAGGGATCACTCCTGCTGGTGCTCAGGGCATACTCTTGGCTCTGAGCTCAGGGATCACTCCTGGTGGTGCTCAGGGCTTTCTTTGGCTCTGTGCTCAGGGATCAGTCCTGGTAGTGCTCAGGGCTTACTCTTTGCTCTGTGCTCAGGGATCACTCCTGGTGGTGCTCAGGGCTTACTCTTCGCTCTTTGCTCAGTTATCAGTCCTGGAGGTGCTCTGGGCTTACTCTTTTTCTGTGCTGAGGGATCACTCCTGGTGGTGCACAGGGCTTACTCTTGGCTCTTTGCTCAGGGATCAGTCCTGGTGGTGCCCAGGGCTTACCTTGGCTCTGTGTTCAGGGATCAGTCCTGGAGGTGCTCAGGGCTTACTCTTGGCTCTGTGCTCAGGGATCACTCCTGGAGGTGCTCAAGGCTTACTCCTGCCTCTGTGCTCAGAGATCAGTCCTGGTAGTGCTCAGAGTTTACTCTTGGGTCTGTGCTAAGGCGTCACTCCTGCTGGTGCTCAGGGCTTACTCTTGGCTCTGTGCTCGGGGATCAGTCCTGGTGGTGCACAGGGCTTACTCTTGACTCTGTGCTCAGGGACCACTCCTGGTGGTGCTCAGGGCTTACTCTTGGCTCTGTGCTTAGAGATCAGTCATGGAGGTGCTCTGGGCTTGCTCTTGGATCTGTGCTCAGGGATCACTCCTGCTGGTGCTCAGGGCTTATTCTTGGCTCTTGCTCAGGGATCAGGTCTGGTGGTGCTCAGGGCTTACTCTTGGCTCTGTGCTCAGCGATCAGACCTGTTGGTGCTCAGGGCTTACTCCTGACACTGTGCTCTAGGATCACTCCTGGAGGTGCTCACGGCTTACTCCTGCCTCTGTGCTCAGAGATCAGTCCTGGTGGTGTTCAGACTTTACTCTTGGCTCTGTTCTCAGGGATCACTCCCGGTGGTGCTCAGGGCTTACTCTTGGCTCTGTGAGAGGTTTCAGTACAGGAGTTGCTCTGGGCTTGCTCTTGGCTCTGTTCTCAGGATCACTACTGTTGGTGCTCAGGGCTTACTCTTGGCTCTTGCTAGAGATCAGTCCTGGTGGTCTCAGGGCTTACTCTTGGCTCTTTGCTCAGGGATCACTCCTGGTGGTGCTCAGGGCTTACTCTTGGCTCTTTGCTCAGGGATCAGTCCTGGTGGTTCTCAGGGCTTACTTTGGCTCTGTGCTCAGGGATCAGTCCTGGAGGTGCTCTGGGCTTACTCTTGATTCTGTTTTCAGGGATCAGTCCTGGTGGTGCTCAGGGCTTACTCTTGTCTCTTTGCTCAGGGATCACTCCTGGAGGTGCTCAAAGCTTAGTCCTGGCTCTATGCTCGGAGATCAGTCCTGGTGGTGCTCAGAGTTTACTCTTGGCTCTGTGCTCAGGGATCACTCCTGGTGGTGCTCAGGGCTTACTCTTGGCTCTGTGCTCAGGGGTCCAGTCCTGGTCGTGCTCAGGGCTTACTCTTGGCTCTGTGCTCAGGGATCACTCCTGGTGGTGCTCATGGCTTACTCTTGGCTCTGTGCTCAGTGATCAGTCCTGGAGGTGCTCTGGGCTTACTCTTGGCTCTGTGCTCAGGGATCACTCCTGGTGGTGCTCTGGGCTTACTCTTGGCTCTGTGCTCAGGGATCACTCCTGATGGTGCTCAGGGCTTACTCCTGACTCTGTGCTCAGGGATCACTCCTGGAGGTGCTCAGGGGCTTACTCCTGGCTCTCTGCTCAGAGATCAGTCCTGGTGGTGCTCAGAATTTACTTTGGTTCTGTACTCAGGGATCACTCCTTGTCGTGCTCAGGCCTTCCTCTTGGCTCTGTGCTCAGGGATCAGTCCTGGTGATCCTCAGGCTTACTCTTGGTTCTGTTTTCAGGGATCAGTCCTAGTGGTGCTCAGGACTTACTCTAGGCTCTTGGCTCAGGGATCAGTCCTGGTGTTGCTCTGTGCTTACTCTTGGCTCTGTGCTCAGGGATCAGTGTTGGTGGTGCTCAGGGCTTACTCCTGACTCTGTGCTCAGGGATCACTCTTGGAGGTGCTCAGGGCTTACTCCTGGCTCTGTGCTCAGAGATCATTCCTGGTGGTGTTCAGAGTTTACTCTTGGCTCTGTGCTCAGGGATCACTCCTGGTGGTGCTCAGGGCTTACTCTTGGCTCTGTGCTCAGGGATCAGTCCTGGTGGTGCTAGGGCTTACTCTTGGCTCTGTGCTCATGGATCGCTCCTGGTGCTGCTCAGGGCTTACTCTTGGCTCTGTGCTCAGGGGTCAGTCCTGGTGGTGCTCAGGGCTTACTCTTGGCTCTGTGCTCAGGGATCATTCCTGGTGGTGCTCATGGCTTACTCTTGGCTCTGTGCTCAGGGGTCAGTCCTGGAGGTGCTCTGGGCTTAGTCTTTACTCTGTGTTTAGGGATCACTCCTGGTTGTGCTCAGGTTTTACTCTTGGCTCTTTGCTCAGGGATCAGTCCTGGTGCTGCTCAGGGCTTACCTTGGCTCTGTGCTCAGGGATCAGTCCTGTAGGTGCTCTTGTCTTACTCTAGGTTCTGTTTTCAGGTTCAGTCCTCGTGGTGCTCAGGGCTTACTCTTGGTTTTGTACTCAGGGATCTCTCCTGGAGGTGCTCAATGATTACTCCTGCCTCTGTGCTCAGAGATCAGTCCTGGTAGTGCTCATAGTTTAATCTTGGCTCTGTGCTCAGGGATCACTCCTGGTGGGTGCTCTGGGGTTACTCTTGGTTCTGTTTTCAGGGATCAGTCCTGGTGGTGCTCAGGGCTTACTCTTGGCCTGTGCTCAGGGATCTCTCCTGGAGGTGCTCAACGCTTACTCCTGCCTCTGTGCTCAGAGATCAGTCCTGGTAGTGCTCAGAGTTTACTCTTGGCTCTGTGCTCAGGGATCACTCCTGGTGGTGCTCAGGGCTTACTCTTGGCTCTGTGCTCAGGGGTCCGTCCTGGTGGTGCTCAGGGCTTACTCTTGGCTCTGTGCTCAGGGATCACTCCTGGTGGTGCTCATGGCTTACTCTTGGCTCTGTGCTCAGTGATCAGTCCTGGAGGTGCTCTGGGCTTGCTCTTGGCTCTGTGCTCAGGGATCACTCCTGGTGGTGCTCAGGGCTTACTCTTGGCTCTTGCTCAGGGATAGTCCTGGTGGTGCTCAGGGCTTACTCTTGGCTCTGTGCTCAGCGATCAGTCCTGTTGGTGCTCAGGGCTTACTCCTGACTCTGTGCTCAGGGATCACTCCTGGAGGTGCTCAGGGCTTACTCCTGCCTCTGTGTTCAGAGATCAGTCCTGGCGGTGCTCAGAGTTTACTCTTGGCTCTGTGCTCAGGGATCACTCCTGGTGGTGCTCAGGGCTTACTCTTGGCTCTGTGAGAGGTTTCAGTCCTGGAGTTGCTCTGGGCTTGCTCTTGGCTCTGTTCTCAGGATCACTCCTGGTGGTGCTCAGGGCTTACTCTTGGCTCTTGCTCAGAGATCAGTCCTGGTGATGCTCAGGAGCTTACTCTTGGCTCTTTTCTCAGGGATCAGTCCTGGTGGTGCTTAGGGCTTACCTTGGCTCTGTGTTCAGGGGATCAGTCCTGGAGGTGCTCTGGGGCTTACTCTTGGTTCTGTTTTCAGGGATCAGTCCTGGTGGTGCTCAGGGGCTTACTCCTGCCTCTGTGCTCAGGGATCACTCCTGGAGGTGCTCAAGGCTTACTCCTGCCTCTGTGCTCAGAGATCAGTCCTGGTGGTGCTCAGAGTTTACTCTTGGGTCTGTGCTAAGGCGTCACTCCTGCTGGTGCTCAGGGCTTACTCTTGGCTCTGTGCTCGGGGATCAGTCCTGGTGGTGCTCAGGGCTTACTCTTGGCTCTGTGCTCAGGGACCACTCCTGGTGGTGCTCAGGGCTTACTCTTGGCTCTGTGCTCAGATATCAGTCATGGAGGTGCTCTGGGCTTGCTCTTGGCTCTGTGCTCATGGATCACTCCTGGTGGTGCTCATGGCTTATTCTTGGCTCTTGCTCAGGGATCAGGTCTGGTGGTGCTCAGGGCTTACTCTTGGCTCTGTGCTCAGCGATCAGTCCTGTTGGTGCTCAGGGCTTACTCCTGACTCTGTGCTCTGGGATCACTCCTGGAGGTGCTCAGGGCTTACTCCTGCCTCTGTGCTCAGAGATCAGTCCTGGTGGTGTTCAGACTTTACTCTTGGCTCTGTGCTCAGGGATCACTCCGGGGTGGTGCTCAGGGCTTACTCTTGGCTCTGTGAGAGGTTTCAGTCCTGGAGTTGCTCTGGGCTTGCTCTTGGCTCTGTTATCAGGATCACTCCTGGTGGTGCTCAGGGCTTACTCTTGGCTCTTGCTAGAGATCAGTCCTGGTGGTCTCAGGGCTTACTCTTGGCTCTTTGCTCAGGGATCACTCCTGGTGGTGCTCAGGGCTTACTCTCAGCTCTTTGCTCAGGGATCAGTCCTGGTGGTTCTCAGGGAGCTTACTTTGGCTCTGTGCTCAGGGATCAGTCCTGGAGGTGCTCTGGGCTTACTCTTGATTCTGTTTTCAGGGGATCAGTCCTGGTGGTGCTCAGGGCTTACTCTTGTCTCTTTGCTCAGGGATCACTCCTGGAGGTGCTCAAAGCTTAGTCCTGGCTCTGTGCTCAGAGATCAGTCCTGGTGGTGCTCAGAGTTTACTCTTGGCTCTGTGCTCAGGGATCACACCTGGTGGTGCTCAGGGCTTACTCTTGGCTCTGTGCTCAGGGATCACTCCTGGTGGTGCTCATGGCTTACTCTTGGCTCTGTGCTCAGGGATCACTCCTGGAGGTGCTCTGGGCTTACTCTTGGCTCTGTGCTCAGGGATCACTCCTGGTGGTGCTCAGGGCTTACTCTTGGCTCTGTGTTCAGGGATCAGTCCTGGAGGTGCTCTGGAGCTTACTCTTGGCTCTGTGCTCAGGGATCACTCCTGATGGTGCTCAGGGGCTTACTCCTGACTCTGTGCTCAGGGATCACTCCTGGAGGTGCTCAGGGCTTACTCCTGGCTCTCTGCTCAGAGATCAGTCCTGGTGGTGCTCACAGTTTACTTTGGCTCTGTGCTCATGGATCACTCCTTATCGTGCTCAGGCCTTCCTCTTGGCTCTGTGCTCAGGGATCAGTCCTGGTGATCCTCAGGCTTACTCTTGGTTCTGTTTTCAGGGATCAGTCCTGGTGGTGCTCAGGACTTACTCTAGGCTCTTTGCTCAGGGATCAGTCCTGGTGTTGCTCTGTGCTTTCTCTTGGCTCTGTGCTCAGGGATCAGTGTTGGTGGTGCTCAGGGCTTACTCCTGACTCTGTGCTTAGGGATCACTCTTGGAGTTGCTCAGGGCTTACTCCTGGCTCTGTGCTCAGAGATCAGTCCTGGTGGTGTTCAGAGTTTACTCTTGGCTCTGTGCTCAGGGATCACTCCTGGTGGTGCTCAGCGCATAGTCTTGGCTCTATGCTCAGGGATCAGTCCTGGTGGTGCTAGGGCTTACTCTTGGCTCTGTGCTCATGGATCGCTCCTGGTGCTGCTCAGGGCTTACTCTTGGCTCTGTGCTCAGGGGTCAGTCCTGGTGGTGCTCAGGGCTTACTCTTGAGTCTGTGCTCAGGGATCATTCCTGGTGTGCTCATGGCTTACTCTTGACTCTGTGCTCAGGGGATCAGTCCTGGAGTTGCTCTGGGCTTAGTCTTTTCTCTGTGCTTAGGGATCACTCCTGGTTGTGCTCAGGGCTTACTCTTGGCTCTTTGCTCAGGGATCAGTCCTGGTGGTGCTCAGGGCTTACCTTGGCTCTGTGCTCAGGGATCAGTCCTGTAGGTGCTCTTGGCTTACTCTAGGTTCTGTTTTCAGGGTTCAGTCCTCGTGGAGCTCAGGGCTTACTCTTGGTTTTGTGCTCAGGGATCTCTCCTGGAGGTTCTCAATGCTTATTCCTGCCTCTGTGCTCAGAGATCAGTCCTGGTAGTGCTCATTGTTTACTCTTGGCTCTGTGCTCAGGGATCACTCCTGGTGGTGCTCTGGGCTTACTCTTGGTTCTGTTTTCAGGGATCAGTCCTGGTGGTGCTCAGGGCTTACTCTTGGCCTGTGCTCAGGGATCTCTCCTGGAGGTGCTCAACGCTTACTCCTGCCTCTGTGCTCAGAGATCAGTCCTGGTGTTGCTCAGAGTTTACTCTTGGCTCTGTGCTCAGGGATCACTCCTGGTGGTGCTCAGGGCTTAATCTTGGCTCTGTGCTCAGGGGTCTGTCCTGGTGGTGCTCAGGGCTTACTCTTGGCTCTTTGCTCAGGGATCAGTACTGGTGGTGCTCAGGGCTTACCTTGGCTCTGTGCTCAGGCATCAGTCCTGGTGGTGCTCTGGGCTTACTCTTGGCTCTGTGCTCAGGGAATCACTCCTGGTGGTGCTCAGGGCTTACTCTTTGCTCTTTGCTCAGGGATCACTCCTGGTGGTGCTCAGGGCTTACTCTTGGCTCTGTGCTCAGGGATCAGTCCTGATGGTGCTCAGGGATCACTCTTGGAGGTCCTCAGGGCTTACTCCTGGCTCTGTGCTCAGAGATCAGTCCTGGTGGTGCTCAGAGTTTACTCTTGGCTCTGTGCTCCGGGATCACTCCCTGGTGGTGCTCAGGGCTTACTCTTTGCTCTGTGCTCAGGGATCTGTCCTGGTGGTGCTCAGGGCTTTTTCCTGATTCTGTGCTCAGGGATCACTCCTGGTGGTGCTAGGGCTTACTCTTGGCTCTGTGCTCAGGGATCAGTCCTGGTGGTGCTCAGGGAACCGTATTTGGTGGTGGTTGGAACTCAGGTCATCTCTATGCATGGCAGACATTTTACCTTCTGTACTATAGCTCTCACATCCACTAGTTATACGTTTAATTAATTAATTATGCTTCTGTAAAATGTGAATATAATTTTCAATCTTTGTATTTATGGTAATATTGGGGAAAAACTGTAATTATTAGTCAGGTTGCAAAATAAAGTTCTTGTCACTTTTTTGCTTTCTTTCTTGTTTTCTTTTCCTTGCTGTCTTCAAGTGTTATTCTTGCCTCTGTCCTTCAGGGATCACACCTGTCCATATTCATGGGGCCATATATGGTGCCAGCTATCAAACTGGGCTGGCCACATGCAAGATTAAACCCCAATTGACATCACAACAGAAACCACAGAAATTCAAAAGATCATCAGAGATTACTTTGAGAGCCTGTATGCCGTGAAACATGAGAATCTAGAAGAAATGGATCAATTCCTGAAGTCCTATAACCTCCCACGGCTGAAACAAGAAGACCTCCAATACCTGAATAAGCCTATCACCATTGAGGAAATAGAAACAGTAATTAAAAGACTTCCCAAACACAAAAGCCCAGGTCCAGACGGATTCCCTAGTGAACTCTACCAAACCTTTAAGGAGGACCTACTGCCAGTCCTGTTCAAGCTCTTCCAGGAAATAGAAGAAACAGAAACACTCCCAAACAGCTTCTACGAGGCACATATCACCCTGATACCCAAAGCAGGGGAGAGACAACACAAAGAAAGAAAACTACAGACCAATATCCCTGATGAACACAGATGCTAAGATCTTCAACAAAATACTAGCAAACAAAATCCAAAGACTCATCAAGAAGATTATACATCATGACCAAGTAGGATTCATCCCGGGTATGCAAGGATGGTTCAACATTCGCAAGTCAATCAACATAATACATCATATCAATAAGAAAAAAATAAAAACCATATGATCCTATCAATAGACGCAGAGAAAGCATTTGACAAGATCCAGCACCCGTTCATGATTAAAACCCTCCAGAAAATGGGAATTGAAGGGACTTTCCTCAAGATAGTTACAGCCATCTACCAAAAGCCCACAGCGAGCATCATTCTCAATGGGGGAAAAGTTAAAAGCCTTCCCCTGAGATCAGGGGACAAGACAAGGTTGCCCACTCTCACCTCTTTTATTCAATATAGTACTGGAAGTACTTGCCATAGTAATCAGAGAGAAGAAAAGGACATCAAGGGCATCCAGATAGGCAAGGAAGAAGTCAAGCTATCATTATTTGCAGATGACATGATATTATACCTAGAGAACCCTAAACTCTCTACCAAAAACTCCTAGAAACAATAGGCGCATATAGTAGAGTGGCAGGATACAAAATCAACACGCAAAAGTCGGTGGCTTTCCTATATACAAATAACGAAAGAGAAGAAAGGGATATTAAGGAAACAATTCCATTCACAATTGTGCCACAGAAAATCAAATACCTAGGAATCAACTTACCCAAGTGTGTAAAGGACCTGTACAAAGAAAACTACAAGACACTGCCCCAAGAGATAAAAGAGGACACAAGGAAATGGAAACACATTCCCTGCTCATGGATGGGGAGAATCAACATTGTCAAAATGGTAATACTCCCTAGAGCTCTATACAGATTCAATGCAGTCCCTATGAGGATACCCATGACATTCTTCAAAGAAATTGACCAAACAATCCCTGAAATTTGTATGGAGCGATAAACCCCCAAGGATAGCTAAAGCAATCCTCGGGAAAAAGAAGATGGGAGGCATCACCTTACCCAACTTCAAACTGTACTACAAGGCAGTAGTAATTAAAACAGCATGGTATTGGAATAAAAACAGACCCGTGGACCTATGGAATAGAATTGAGTATCCTGACACCCAACCTCAAACACATGATCATTTAATCTTTGATAAAGGTGCACTTGAGTCTAAAATGGAGTAAGGAAAGCCTCTTCAATAAGTGGTGTTGGGAGAAAACTGGGCAGCAACATGTAAAAAAATGAATTTGGACCTGTGTCTAACACCATGCACAAAAATCAGATCAAAGTGGATTAAAGATCTCAATATCAGACTTGAATCCATAAAAGTACATTGAAGAAAATATAGGAAAAACCCTCCATGACATTGAAGCTAAAGGCATCTTCAAAGATGAAACATCTCTAACAAAGCAACTAGAAGAAAAGATAAATATATGGGACTACATGAAACTAAAAGCTTCTGCACCTCAAAAGAAACAGTGACTAAGATACAAAAGCAGTCCACAGAATGGGAAAGAATATTCACCCAATACTCATCTGATAAGGGGTTAATATCCAGGATATATCAGGCACTGGTAGAACTTTTACAAGAAGAAAACAAACAACCCCATCAAAAAATGGGGAGAAGAAATGAACAGAAACTTCCAGCAAGGGAAGAAATTCGAATGGCCAAAAAACATATGAAAAAATGCTCATCATCACTAATCATCAGAGAGATGCAAATCAAAACAACAATGAGATACCACTTTACACCACAGAGACTGGCACATATTCAAAGAACAAGAACAACAAGTGCTGGCGTGGGTGTGGGGAAAAGGGGACACTCATCCATTGTTGGTGGGGAATGCCGGCTGGTACAGCCTTTCTGGAAAACAATATGGACATTCCTCCAAAGACTAGAAATTGAACTCCCATTTGACCCAGCCATACCACTCCTGGGAATCTACTCTGGGGAAACCAAAAATACGCCAGCGGAAACACCATCCCTACTTTTATGTTCATAGCAGCATTATTCACAATAGCCAGAATCTGGAAGCAACCCGAGTGCCCGAAAATAGATGACTGGATAAAAAAGCTTTGGTACATCTACACAATGGAATACTATGCAGCTGTTAGGAAAAATGAAGTTATAAAATTTGCCTACAAATGGATGGACATGGAGAAGATTATGTTGAGCGAAATTAGCCAGAAGGAGAGAGACAGTTACAGAATGACTGCATTTATCTGCATAACATAAATATATAGGTACATATTATGATACCAATATCCAAGGTCAAGTGAAACATACATCAGGAGGTCCTGTCAAAGGTGGAAATTATCACAAACGTGTGGGGAGTCAGAGGCTAGGTAAGACAGAAAATGGAACAGTGTGCTAACAATTGTGAGGAGTACTAATGCCAACCTAGAACTGAGCATTAAATAGAGGCAAAAGGATACACATGACAACCCTTTAATATATGTTTTGTAATCCATAGTCTGGAGAGGAAGGAAAAGAGAAAGATAGAGAAATGGAAAGAAATAAAGAACCTGCCATGGAGGAGGGCTGGGGGAGGGGGGGGAACCGGGGACGTTGGGTGGTGGGGAGATGGGCACTGGTGGCGGGATGGGTGCTGCTACACTGTATGACCAAAACCCAAATATGAACTTTTTAATTGTATATCTTTGTAATTGTAAAAATAAAAAAAATTAAAAAAAAAAAATTAAACCCCAACTCCTTTATTATCTCTCTGGCCCCTGAAACTTTTCTTAAAGTAACTTTACTTTATGTCAGAATGAATTTGAATCTGTCTAGTCCACCAGCATGATGTTTTCCAGTGACTTACTGACTTTTAAGCTTTAGACTTTATTTTTTAAATAAAAGTTTTATTTATATTCAGTTGGTTTATAGTACTATATATGTTTCAGGATTATAGTTTACACTCCAGATATGTACATATCACACCCTATCTACCACTAAAGCCTTATATCATCACACTGTCAAATTGACTTCGCTTTCCATAAACAAAAGCAGAAACTTTTCAAAACCACATACACACACAGAAGAAAATAATAACAGTTGTTTATGAGGAATTGGAGAATTAGGGTGCTCATACATTGCTGAAAATATATTTT
>JAJIBD010014209.1:0-17865 GCA_021461705.1 Cryptotis parvus
AGGTTCTTTATTTCTTTTTTTTTAAGTATTTTATTATACCACCGTGAGATATACAAATAAAAAAGATATACAAGTAAAAAGTTCATATTTGGGTTTTGGTCATTTTTTTCTTAGTTACAGAATTCCTTTTTCAAGTTTTTAAAAGTTTGACTAATTGTTGGAATAGAATCAGTGCCCTGTGGACCAGTTCTGCAGTTGAACAGGTACTATGAAAGAAAAGGCTTCTAACATTTTGATCTTAGCTTAGAGACTTAGAGTCTGTCTTCACAGATGAAAAACTCTATAAGCTCAGGAGTATACAGACACAGTCACACTTGGCACTTATTTTTCAAACATCCGAGAAGCATTTCAAGACCATAGTCGCCAATGGACAATACACCAAAGGAACACAAAGATAGCAGGAAAATAAAGAAAAGTCACATTTTTTTTCTTTTTTGGGTCACACCTGGCAATGCTCAGGGGTTTCTCCTGGCTCTGCACTCAGGAATTACTCCCAGCGGTGCTCGGGGGACCATATGGATGCTGAGGATCGAACTCAGGCTGGCATAGGCCGCCTGCAGGCAAGGCAAACACTCTACCCACTGGACTATCGCTCCGGCCCCTAGTTTTTATTGTTTCCTCCATGCTATTTTTTTTTCCAAATACAAACACATAGTGCTTGTATTACAGCCACTGTTTTTGCTTGCCCAGAATCTATTTTTGTCTTCTGTAATAATTTCTCTACCTTGTCTTAGAAAGCCTGGAGTTCTTTCTGGATCAGTCCTCGCTCCAGAAGATGGCCCAGATCCTGTTAATCAGACCATTCTGTTCCTCTGGTCTGAACAATTCACTTGGAGAAAGGCATGGGGCCCATCTAGATAAATAGAACTGATTTCTTAGGTTTACACTGGGAATCTTAAAAATAGGGAAGACCTGTTCTTGTTGGCCCTGTTTCTGGAGCTCTTGAACTCTCTGAGAATTTTTGAGGTATCTTTTCAAAAAATTAAGCCAACATAGAGGTTAAGATTTAGCATGATAGATATCCTGGAAATGCTATTAGCTGAAGTTCAATCTTGTATGGGCTTCTTTGGCTTTGTTTTTTTGGAACATACCCAGCATGTTCAGGACTTAGTCCTGGATCTGTGCTCAGGGATCACTCATGGAGAGGTTCAGGTGACCATATGGGCTGCCAAGGATTATACCCAGTCAGCTGAATGAAAGGGAAAACACCTAATCTATTATCTTTCTGGCCCTTTATGTGAACTTCTTCCCTTTTGAAAAAAAAATTTAGTCATGGAGAAACTACAAATTTATTCATGATTGGGTTTCAGGTATACAATATTTCATCTTATAGGATTCTTGTCCATTTTTCTTAGTTACAGAATTCCTTTTTCAAGTTTTTAAAAGTTTGTTTGACTAATTGTTGGAATAGAATCAGTGCCCTGTGGACCAGTTCTGCAGTTGGACAGGTACTATGAAAGAAAAGGCTGCTAACATTCTGATCTTGTCTTAGAGACTTAGAGTCTGTCTTCTTAGAAAAAAAAAAATTCTTTATTTTCCTGCTATCTTTGTGTTCCTTTGGTGTATTGTCCATTGAAGAACGGACATAGGAGTCTTATAGGATTCTTAATCCCTTCAATCAATATTTGAATCAGAGAAAGGGACGGGAGGATTTCAAACTACCATGTGACATTTGAGGAAAGAGGTCCTTGATGAAGAAACAATACAGTATAGAAGACTACATGGATATAAAATCTATTTATAAAGGATGTCTTGCTTTCAAGTAAGGTAAAAGTGTACCTGTGTAGAAAAGAACATGAATGGTAAATGACAAGCAGAAAAGTAGTGTCAGGGAAGCTGCTGGGGTCCCTGACAGTCCGGGAAGCGAGTTCCCTCCTACCTCTGTAGCCGGCGGGGAATGGATGAAAACTCAGGAATCCGGTGCAGGTTTTAAAATGCTTTTACTTATCACAGGTTCAGGCATAAAAATCAGCAACAGGAAAAACCCTGTGCTTAGGATTCCCGGCTAGAACACCAGCCACATGTAGGCCAAGATGGAGGCCACCACGTGTTAAGGCCCTGTAAAGAGGAGACAAAGACAAGACTCCCAAGAGGAGTGCGGAGCCCAAAAAGAGAGCCCTAAAAAGAAAGAGAGCAAGAGAGGAAGCAGCCTAGTTTTATACCCCTGCAATTTAGACCTCCCACTATTATGGGAAGCAGGCAGGTTCAAATGCCCTCAGGTAATTTCTCCCAGCACCTCACCTAGGCCCTATTATATGCTAATGTTTTGAGCCAAGATCTGCCTGGAAATGCTTTTATAGGGTAGAGAAGGGGGTTTCTGAGATGGCATGTCTCTGTACCAAAGACTAATACTAATGCCAGTTAAATATTTCTCCAAGCCTTCACAAGAGTCTCGTCTACTTCACGGTAGTTTTGTATTTTAGTTGCCTTTGAGTTATCAGGGAGCCATGCTTGCTTGATTGGAGGAAAACAGCATTTCTCTCTGGGCTAATTACTTAGAGATCCAACGTGGCCAGGCAAATATGCTGGTAAGATGTAGCTAGTCCCACAGTGATCGTGGTAGCATGAGAGAATATTTATACCAGCCAGTACAGAATACATGGTCAGATTAACTGCCACATTTAAACTATCCCGCTATCTACAAAGTGATCTGCAGGAGGCAATCCAGGGCAGATGCAGAGGCTTTTAGGCTTTTAGGTGTCCTGCAACAAAGTAGAGATTAGAATCTAGTGGTAGAAGTTAGTTTGTCCTTTAGAATTAATAAAAAAAATCAGATGCATTAAGTACCAACAATTATAAATAAAATTATAATACTAAAATAGAAAATCATGAAAGCCAGAAAGAAAATTCACAGACTTAATTTTATTTTTTTATTACTTTTATAACTTTCTCTATTCCCCATTAAAAAATTTTTATTATACCACCTTGAGATAAAGTTATCAAAGTGTTCATATATGGGTTTTAATAATACAAGGTTCCAGCACCCATCCCTCCACCAGTTACCATTTTCCTCCACCAATGTCCCATGATTTTCCCCCTCCCCCAGCCTGTGTCTATGCAGACAATTTTCACTACTCTCTTTCTCTCTGTCTCTTCTCTCTTTCTCTCTCTCTCTCTCTCTCTCTCTCTCTCTCTCTCCCTTCTTTTACACACTGTGGCTTGCAATACATACAGTTAGAGGTTTTCTTGTATATCCTTTTGCCTACTTTCAGTGCTCAGTTCCACGCTGGTATTATCATTTACAATAATTATTAGTAATTATTAGTTTCGGTTCTATGTATTGCCTAACTTCTGACACCCACACATTTGCAGTAGGGTTCTACCAACCGACAAGACCTCCTGATCCATATTTTGTCTGGCCTTGGATATTGGTATCACCCCTCTTTTTATATCCCACAAATAAATGCAGTCATTCTCTATCTGTCCCTTTCCCTCTGGCTAATTTTACTCAACATGATCCTCTCCATGTCCATCCATTTATAGGCAAATTTCATAACTTCATTTTTCCTAACAGCTGCATAATATTCCATTGTGTAGATTTACCAAAGTTTCTTCATCCAGTATCAGTTCTTGGGCACTCCGGTTGTTTCCAGATTCTGGCTATTGTGAATAGTGTTGCTATGAGAATAAAAGTGCAGATGGTGTTTCCGCTGTGTGCTTTGGGCTTTCCAGGGTATATTCCCAGGAGTGGTATGGCTGGGTCAAATGGGAGATCAGTTTCTAGTCTTTGGAGGAATGTCCATATTGTTTTCCAGAAAGGCTGTACCAGTCGACATTCCCACCAACAATGGAAGAGTGTCCCCTTTTCCTCGCATCCACTTGTTCTTGCTCCTTTGGATTTGTGCCAGTCTCTGTGTTGTAAATGATATCTCATTGTTGTTTTTATTTGCATCTCTCTGATGAATTGATGATGAACATTTTTTTTCATATGTCTTTTGGTCATTCAAGTTTCTTCTTTTGGAAATTTCTGTTCATTTCTTCTCCCCATTTTTTTGATGAGGTTGGCTGCTTTCTTCTGGTAAAGTTCTACTAGTGCCTAATATATCCTAGTTATTAGCCCCTTATCAGATGGGTATTGGGTGAATAGTCTTTTCCATTGTGTGGACTGCATTTGTATCTTGGTCACTGTTTCTTTTGAGGTGAAAAAAGCATTTCAATTTCATGTAGTCTCATATGTTTATCTTTGCTTCTAGTTGCTTTGTTAGTGGTGTTTCATCTTTGAAGATGCCTTTAGCTTCAATGTTGTGGGAGGTTTTTCCCATATTTTCTTCAATGTACTTTTATGAATTCAGGTCTGATATTGAGATTTTTAATCCACTTTGATCTGATTTTTGTGCATGATGTTAGGCAGAGGTCCAAATTAATTTTTTTACATCTAGCTGCCCAGTTTTCCCAGTACCACTTGTTGAAGAGGCTTTCCTTTCTCCATTCATACTTTTTCTCCTTTTTTCAAAGATAAAATGATCATGTATTTGAATATGGGTGTCAGAATACTAAACTCTATTCCATAAAAACAGGTCTGTTTTTATTCCAATACCATACCATTTTAATTACTACTGCTTTGTAGTATAGTTTGCAGTTGGAAAGGTGATACCTCCCATCTTCTTTTGCTAAGCATTGCCTTAGCTATCCATGGGATTTATTATTCCATAGAAATTTCAGGAGTGTTTGGTCAATTTCTTTGAAGAATGTCTGGGTATTTTATAGGGACCACATTGAATCTGTATAAACTCTAGGGAGTATTATCATTTTGACAATGTTGCGTCTCCCAATCCATGAGCAGGGAATGTGTTTCCATTTCCTCATGTCCTCTTTTATTTCTTGAAGCAGGGTTTTATAGTTTTCTTAGTACAGGTCCTTTACACTCTTAGTGAAGCTGATTCCTAGCTATTTGATTTTCTGTGGCACAATTGTAAATGGGATCATTTTCTTAATATCCCTTTCTTCTCTTTTGTTATTTGTATATAGGAAAATCACTGACTTTTTGGGTATTGATTTTGTATCCTGCCACTCTACTCTAGGTATCTATTGTTTCTAGGAGCCTTTTGGTAAAGAGTGTAGGGTTCTCTAAGCATAATATCATGCCATCTCAAATAGTGATAGCTTGACTTCTTCCTTTCCTATCTGGATCCCCTTAATGTCCTTTTCTTCTCTGATTTCTATGTCAATTATTTCCAGTACTATATTGAATAGATGTGGTGAAATTAGACGACCTTGTCTTGTCCGTGATCTTAGGGGGTAAGGCTTTCAGTTTTTCTTCGTTGACAATGATACTCACTGTGGGCTTTTGGTAGATGGATTTCACCATGTTGAGGAAGGTTCCTTCAATTCACATTTTATGGAGGGCTTTTATCATGAAGGGTGTTGTCGAATGACAACAAATTCCATGACAAATTCTATGCAAATTTCATGAGTATTTGGTCAATTTCTTTAAAGAATGTCTGAGTATTTTATAGGAACCACATTGAATCTGTATAAACTCTAGGGAGTATTACCATTTTGACAATGTTGAGTCCCGCATTTTATGGAGAATGCTTGTCAATGTTTTCTTGTCAAATGCTTTTTTTGTGCCTATTGATATTATCATGTGTTTTTTTATTTTTTTCTCTTATTGATATGATGTATTATGTTGTTGACTTGCAAATGTTGAACCATCCTTGCATTCCAGGGATGAATTCAATTGGTCATGATTTATAAATATATATTTTTATGAGTCTTTGGATTCTGTTTGCTAGTATTTTTGTTGAAGATCTTAGCATCTGTGTTCATCAGGGAGATTGGTCTGTAGTTTTCTTTTTTTTAATATTTTAATATACCACTGTTAGATAAACAATTACAAGATGGTCATGTTTGAATTTTGGTTCTATAGTGTTCCAACAGCCATCCCTCCACCTCTGCCCATCTCCCATCACCAATGTTCCCACATCCCTCCCCCTCCCCCACCCAGCCTCCATGCAGGTTCTTTATCTCCTTTCTCTCTTTCTCTCTTTCACTCTCCTTCTCACTTCCCTTTCTTACACATTGTAGATTGTAATATATTCTATAACATGATTGGTCCCAATAGTTTGATGTACGGGTCCGGACCACGAAAATGGTGGCCATTATGGTGAGCGAGTCTCATCTGACTGTTTCCGAGGCCCTACAGAGGTGATCAGCCCACTCCCAAAAAGCATCTTGCCTCCTGGGAGCCTCATGGTCAGCAGAGTTAGGGGAGAGTCGGATGGCAGCTCTCCCCGTGCATCTGAGTCTCTGCATTATAGCCGAGAGCCCTGAGGCAGTTCGTGGGCAGGGCCAACAGGCCTCCAGGACAGCTCAGAGAGGGGAATGGGAATCCCAGCTCCATCTCCAGGAACACCCGGTAACTTCCGCCTCTGAGAGTCGCCTACCTGGGCTCGAACTTGGGTGTTCTGAGCTGGTCTTAAGATTGGCATATCTCTTGTGTGGGTTCTGATGAGCTGTGGGGTTCGGACTGCAAAGATGGCAATTATTATGGTGAGAGAGTCTCATCCAACTGCTTCTGAGGCCCTACAGAAGTGATGGGCCCACTCCCAAACCCATCTTGCCTCTTGGGAGCCTCATGGTTAGTTGACTTAGGGGAGAACCAGATGACAGTTCTCCCCCATGCATCTGAGTCTCTCATCTTTCTATCTCTATTTCTGTCTCTGTATTTCTCTCTCTTCTCCTACACCTTGTGACTTGCCTTGTGGTTTATGATGCAATTATCTATGTGTATATTCAGTAGTGATTTCTAATGTAACATTATAGTTCTTCATTCCCCATCAACCTTCCCTGTTTGTTACATACAATGATCATTATGTTGTATAGATGTGAAAGATCCTTGGAAGGACTTGGTCCTAGCCTACTTTGTTATCTAAGCCTCTTGCACAGCTCTTCTTCCTATGTCAGACCATCCACCATCCAGGACCCACAGGGCAGGTCCCTGGGGGTGTAGACAAGCCTATCTCCAGTCTGCCACCTGCCAACGCAGCCAGACACCACAGCCACACCTGCAACATCTCGAGGGGCAGGTGGCCCTGCAGTTTTCTTTTTGTGTGTTTTCTCTCTCTGCTTTGGGTATAAAAGTGATATGTGTCTCATAGAAGCTAATTAAGCAGTGTTTCTCACAGAATTAATTTTATAAAACGTACTTGTTTAAGTACCAACTTGAAGACAACTACCAAAGTGAATGGATGGGGATTGGTGCATGAAGACAATGCAGCAGAGATTCCTTATGACTGTCTAGCCCTATCTGCAATTCCCTCTCACAGCAAGCTGGCATCTGATTGTTATGTGAACAGTTCTGGCTAATGGGTACAGAGGTTATCATGAACTAATTCTACTCTAAGTGATCTAGTAGAATGTCACCGGAATGAAATCTGATTTAATTTCTTTTATTCATTTTGCTTTGTTTCTGGAATACAGTTCTTATGTCTGTAGTTGCAGCAGCAATTTTTGAAATTAAGGGGCAATAAATCCACACTCTTTAGGTATAAAGACACAAAGATCAAGGCACTGATATTGTTTGTATCCATTAAATTAACCAAGACTTGCCTAGTTCTGACATTATCATTGTTTAAAACAAATAAGTTTAGTCTTGTAATTTAGTTTGCTGTGTATTCTTATACATCTGATCATATTTGTAATTGATAAAATTTAAGAAATTAGAAAATGTAAATACGGAAATGGAAAGGAGAGTTTGTTAGTTTAAGAATCCCAAAAGCTTTCCAATTCCAACTTTCCAACTAGAAAACAATTTGAAAATAACAGATAG
Source organism: Cryptotis parvus (assembly GCA_021461705.1). Taxonomy (NCBI): domain Eukaryota; kingdom Metazoa; phylum Chordata; class Mammalia; order Eulipotyphla; family Soricidae; genus Cryptotis; species Cryptotis parvus. The sequence continues at coordinate 7,772 of JAJIBD010014209.1, forward strand.
GAGACATTTTATGACACAAGAAGTTGAGCCAGCTGATCAAAATATGTCATGTTTCAAAACCACTGACTCATTTTAAAAAGAGACTTTTAATTAAAAGATACAATTAAAAAGTTCTGTATGAATCTAGTTACAGAAGCAGATTATCTTGAAAATAGACATTAAAAATAGTAGGGTTATTTTTTTTCCTCTCCTAGATCAAATTCCACACCAAAAAAATGAGGCCTTATTAACAGAGTTATTTTTCAAATTCAATACTCAGGTAAAATTTTTGGTGTGGATAACAGTGTAGTATTCCAATATTTATGGGTGGAAGTTGGACATGAAGTTGGGGATGCTATCCTCATGCCATTACTGAACAGAAAGATAATTTTCAAGATGTACAGTTGACGTGTACAGATGTACATGATACAGTAGATGAACAGAAAATAAAGGGCATAACAGGGAGGGCGTTTGCCTTGTATGTGACCAACCGGTTTTGATTCACGTCATCCCATATGGTACCCTGAGCACCACCAGGAGTAATTCCTGAGTGCTGAGCCAGTAATAGCTCCCAAGGATCACTGGTGTGATCACTGTATCACTGTCTTCCCGTTCATCATTGATTTGCTTGAGTGGGCACCAGTAACATCTCCATATGTCCTGTCTCATGCTAGTAGAGCCCAAGGGCATATGCTTGCTCCAGGAACATAAAGAGCCTCAAACCATTATATTAGGTAATGGGAATGAGGTCTATAATTGTTACTGGCATTTGGCATAACAAATAAGGCACGGGTAGCTTGCCAGGCTCTGCCATATACTCTTGTAGTCACCTGTAAATACAGCATTTATTGATGAACCATATGGCGCAAGCGGCCGCGCGAGCTGGGCTGTGATAATCTTGTCTGCTGGGTGGAGTTCTGATGAGAGGGAAGTCCAGATGTGGAAAATGGCGGCCCTCATGGAGTGGGGGGGTCGTCTGGCTTCTTGCTAGGCTCTGCTGGGGTGGCAGGATACAAAAAAGAAAAAGAAAATACAAAAGTAAGAAAAAATTAGAAGTTGGCATGATGAATAATTGTCAATGAGCTATCACCCACCCCTTACCTCAGAACATTTATTGAGACACTGATTTACAAAGTTGTTCTTGAGTTGTTTGTGTATACAATGTTCCAACATCAATCCTACCTCAATGAACTTGGAATTAAACTATATATGTAGGCTATGAGGTACAATGTTGTAAGAATGCATTCTACTATACATTTAAAATCTCAGTAGGTGCCAAATGCAGTTTATATAGCAGATTCCTTGCATCGTCTGAGGAGAACCATTGGTCATTTGCCTGGGAGAAGTGACTCAAGAGAGAGCAAATGTTTGCACCCTAGTTACTTTCATAGTGGTTTTTGACTAACATTGACTCACCCTCAAATCTCTTGGCCAGGTCAGTCAGTCGGTGTCAAATGTTAGTCTGTCTCTTGGACCTCAGGCAAGCATGATTTGGAAGCTCTATAGTGCTTTACTCATCACTGATTTTCTGTATCTCAGGCCTTGACAGCTAGAGTTTTATTGATCCTGGAGGTCTGGCCAGTCCAGGATCAGTTCATTCCTCCAGATAATCAACTGATCCAAAAGTCCTTTAAAATACAAACTCCAGAGTGATCCAGAGCTTTTCCCCATCAGGTCCTTGATTTGCTTTCATACCAAGGGCTTCTCTCCACCTGCTCTGATCTATATTTAGCTAGTACCTGAACACTGGGAACAGGTCCTGTACCCCCAAATTACGTGATATTATTTAAATAGTTAACCCTAAGTTTGTTTACGCTTACCACAGCAGTTCCTTTCCATAGAAACCACAGTAACGTTCTGATAAATGCTGTCTACTGTTCTTTGAGGACCGACCCAAGTGTTGCCCCCATAGTGCCCCCTTGTGAGACACGTTTTCTGTTTCTAGGATCTAAGAGTATAATAAATGTGGTTCTTTACCACAGGCATCTCTGTACCTACGCTTCTTACAATACCTGGTTAGAATAATTCCTAATGCCTTTAATCACGTAGGACTGGCTCATAATTTCCAGATGTGGGCTCTGGCCTCTTTGACTGATTTTTCAAATCCCTTATATTTCAATCCCTCACTGCTGCTAACTGCTAATTCCTTATGGGCAGGGTCCAATTATGAGGGCTGGAGCCAATGTGACAGACGGGCTCTGCCAAGTCAACTGGCACATGCGCAGGAGCACAGCACTTGCTTTCCTGTGTAGCTGCAGCCCATCCCAGGCCCTACAAACTCACTACATGGAGCATAAGCACAAGTCTGGCTGCTTCAGGGGACACACGACACACACACACACACACACACACACGTAACTCACAATACTGACATTCTTGCTTTCGATAGCTACTGGTGTCCTGGCAGGTATGGTTGCTTCATGATTTATGTAAGCAAACCCTTCTTTCATGATTGTGGTTTTGTGTTTGGGCCACCAGCTGTGCTCAGGTTTACTTCTGACTCTGAGCTTAGCGGTCAGTCTTGGTAGGCTCTGGAGACCATATGTGGTGCTGGGAATCTAATAATAAGGCAAGCACCCTACCCTCTCTACTATCTTTCTGACCCTCAACTTTTCTTAACACTTTCTTGTTTAGCAAGGATAAAGGGGAAATGGCACACCTAGTATTTTCATAGTGCTCAAACTAAGGGGCTATTTTTTACTTCCTCTTTGAACGGAAGCGGGTGATAAAATTGAAGGGCACTGATTATTTCATATAAATTCTGATAATATTTTAGCAAATTCACTGTGAAACTGCCTGATATTTCTATTGAGAATACAAATAAGAAAGAGTTTTGCCTTTTTTTTTTTTTTTTTTTTTTTTGGTTTGGGGAGTCTAAGCTACAATTCTAGCACTTCAGGAAAACATCTCATTATACATCTTGCCTTCAACATAAAAGAAAATACTCAATTTGGCTACATTTAATATAGTGGGCCTTTGAGCTACTAGAATCTTAAGTAAGTAATTTCTGCTTTTATCAGTTCCCTTGTGTCAGTGAAATTTTGAGGGAATTTTCATTTAAAGTTCCCAGGGCATTTTATTCTAAAGTGGGAGAATATAGTAATACCAAATAATTTATTTCTCTACACTCACATTAAAATGCACGACACTATTCTTTAATTACCATCTCAATCTAATTCTCTAAGAAGTTTGCCCTAATTGCATTGTTGATATGCACAGATGCAAATAAGATGCCAGTTGTTTTCCTAGTAGCAAATGACTGTTCCTAATATGTACCAATGTATTCACTAGTTAGAAAGGCTGGTACAGTTTACTGAGCCACTGAAAGTGGTCTGCCAATCACAAGATATCAGAGCCAACACTAGAAACCAAAGAGCATGCCGTTGCCCAGGAGATCCCCACCTTGACTCCCACCTGCGCGGACACCCACATGCAGTAAAGATAATGTCTACAGATTAGGCAAAGGATTGTGGAAAATTCCCTGTAGACTGGCAGGACAGAAGTGTGAATTGGACATTTGTGGAGCTGCGCTCTCCAGAAGGTATGTGAAACAAACAAGCCCCAGCTGCTATGCTTTGCTTTTGTAAAAAAGATCTTAAGGTTGGCTCACAAACACAGGTGTGAGAAGGAATGAGGAGAAAAAGGAGAGAGAGAGAGAGAGGATAAAATAGGAAATACTAGCAAACATCACTAAACATACTGGCATTGTTAGTCTCGGACAGGGACAGAAATGAGATGTCCCTGCATCATATAGGCAAGTGACTCACTTTAACCATTCTCTTGATTCCTGAAGAACTTATTAGTTTAAATGGGTGGTAAATGGTGTGGGGAGGTCTGGATTGGCTAAGGAGAGTGGTCTGAAGCTTGCCTAAAATGCTTTATTACAGGAGCTGGAGTGATAGAGCAGAGGGTGGGGCACTGGCCTTGCACATGGTTGACCTGGGTTCAATGCTAGGCACCCCATGGTGTCCTCTGAGTCTGTAAGGGGCGATCCTTGAGAGCAGAGTCAGAAGTAAGCCCTGCACACCACTTGGGATGGTACACAAAAGCAAAACAAAAATTTTTTAAATGTTTTATTACATTTATAATTAAGCTGAATGGAAGATGTCACTTTAAAATCCTATTTTTATTCTTACCAGAAGAAAATATGTAAGAACAAATGTTTCTTTTTGTTTGCTTTTTGGGGGCAACACCTGGTGATGCTGAAGGGTTACTGCTGTCTCTACAGTCAGGAATTAGTCCTGGCAGTGCTCGGGAACCATATGGGATGCCAGGATCAAACCCGTGTTGACTGCGTGAAAGGCAAACACCCTATCCACTATACTATAGCTCAGGCCCCAGAACTAGCATTTCTTATGAGAACTTATAAAAATGCACACATATGGGCACCTTATTTATCTTTTAGTTTATTTCAGTTGTCATATTTTGTCCCTCTAAAACTGTGTTTGTTATGGAACACTTCATGTACATGTGCTATATTTGTAAATTTTGTGAAACCTCTGTTTTTCCATTGTGTGGACATGGAAATGAATCTTGCAGATTCGATGAAGTGAACAACAGAAATGAAATTTTATGTTCTGCAGATCAGATCTGGATTCAAGAGACAATAATGATCAAGTTTTCTCCTAATTCTCTACAGGGATATTTGACTGGTGATATTTAAACATACTTGTAGTTCTTCATCATTTGTTTAAATAATTTCTTAAGGAAGATGGAAATTAAGGGATAGATTCACTCATTTACACTAAAATGTCCAGAAGCATTCAGAGTTTATGAATACAAAGTTCTTTATCAATCAGAGAACAAAGAGACTTTTTTTTGATTTATAAATTTCTGTGACAAAGTTTGAAAAGACATGCTATCAACAAACACTTTTAAGTATTCAGATTTGGCACTAATACTCACCATACGAATTGGCGTATTATCAACATAATGTTCATCCCTTGATAATATTGAAGATATTTTTCAATACCTCAGGTGGTAAAGTTTCAGAAAGACAAAGAAATACTATGGTTTATTTTATAGTCGTAGCTTGCTCTTTACAGATACGTGCATATTTGCCATGTAAAACACCTACTCCCTTTTCCTTAATATATTACAACTTTCCTTTATAAATGCATTCTCCTTAATATAGCCAGATAAAACACAGGACTCCCAGTTAAATATACATCTCAGAAACTTGATCACTTGACATCCCGTTATTCGTCGATTTACTCAAGCGGGTGCCAGTGATATTTCCATCTCACCCTCTCACGTGCCAGTGTAGCTCAATGGCATCTGGTTGCTTCAGCAATACAAAGAGCCTCAAATCATTCCTTCCGGGTCTTGGCGAAGAAGTCTGATCATCTTGTAGTGGGTGGCCACGTGATCTTTTGACATCCCGTGGGATCCAATCGGTAGCGGTCATCTCCAAATTGCATTACATGTCCAGTCCAGTACCTTGGCAAACAATATAGCGTCCTGAGTCTGGAACAGCGACGGAGGTCGGAGCTCCGGGATTCCTTCTTTCACTTGAGTAAGGCCTGATAGTCCAAGCATAGCTCTTTCGATTCCTCTTTGGGAGACCCGCATAGCGTTCTCATCCTGCTTTTGTAGGGCCCAGGTCTCTGAGGCGTATGTTAATGCAGGGAGAATGGTGGAGTTGAAGAGATGTCCCTGGAGACACAAAAAATAAAATATTGAAGGTAGAGGGTACATCCAATTGTGTTCTGTGCTCAGTGATCACATCTAGTGGGGCTCAAGGGACCATATGTAGTACTGAGAATTAAACCAGGTCAGCTGCATGCAAGGCGGGTACCCTCCCCTGCTGTGCTATCTCTCTGGCCCAGACATTTTTATGTAAATATGTCCAAAATATCACATGGGTACATTTATACTAACAATATTAGTTATTTAAAAAATCCAAAATTTAAAAGAAATTTTAGTCTGTGTGAAATTACAATGTTATTAGTTTTTATTAATTTTTTAACTTTATTTAAATGCCGTGATTACAAAGTACAAAGTTTTTCACAATACAATTATTAGAAAGATCATCATTCAACAACAATTCCACCACTAATGTGCCCACCACCACCAAAGACCCTTATTTCCTACCCACGCCCATCCCCATGCCTGCTCCCTTATAGCTGGCACTAATTATATGGACCAATACAGCCCACATAAAGGAATGGTATTGATAAAGTCATGACATTTTTTCTGGGTTGTTATGTGTGAGTCTGGCAAGTTTCTGTTCTTGCATTCGCTTTCTGAACATGAATTTCTACTAGTCAACCCCAGACCAACCACTACTGCACCTAGAGACAATACTTATTTCAAATTTTTCTCAACCTCTGTTTGAATTTGTCCTATGCATACTCTATATTGCTTGTTGGAGCTAATTCTCTAAATATGGTCAATGAATGTATTCTTAGAAAAAAGTCAATGGAGATTATTGAATCTCCATTGTGCCATTTGGGTCCACTGTATAGGAAATTATCAATATGTTCCCACAGACCAACATTGTGCCCACACTCTTGTGATTGTTTGCCACATATTAATACTATGAAACGTGATGTGATACCTAGTATATCAGTATACCAGGCTTTGAGATATAGCATGTCCATTCTGGGAGGGCCCACCGGGCCTTCAGGAGGGGACCAAGGCAGGGGAAGGGGCCCCAGCTCTATGTAAACCTAGTGAGTTCAGACACAAGACCTGCATACCTGAGCTTGAAATTGGCTTCTCTCTTGGGTGGAGCTCTGAGCGAGCTGTAAAGTCCGTACTTTGAAAATGGCTACAATTGTGGTGTGTGGGGTTTTTCTGACTTCTGAGGCTCTATTGGGGTGGCAGGTGAATTACTGCACTTTGGTATACAATGTATCAATACCAATATCTTCACCAGTAATCACTTCCCTCCATAAATACTGGTCCTCACTGTCACTGTATAACTGTCTTCCCGTTCATCATCGATTTGCTCGAGCGGGCCCCAGTAACATCTCCAAATGTCCTGTCTCATGCTAGTAGAGCCCAAGGCATCTGCTTGCTCCAGGAACATATAGAGCCTCAATTCATTCGGAATGAGGTCTATAATTGTTACTGGTATTTGGCATATATATCAAATACAACACGGGTAGCTTGCCAGGCTCTACCGTGCAGGTAGGAATACTCTTGTAGGCATCTCTAAGTCCAGCATTTATTGATGAACCAGGCGCTGGTAGGCTGGTCTGCTGGGTGGAGGTCTGACCGAGAGAGAAGTCCGGATGTGGAAAATGGAGGCCCTCATGGAGTGGTGGGGGGGTCGTCTGGCTTGTTGCGAGGCTCTGCTGGGATGGTGGGCCAGGGCTAGAACCCACTGGTCCTCACTCTTGGCAATTTGGCTTACAGTCCTGTTACTGATACGGCTTTCTTCCAAACACTTTATCACTTTTCAGTATTGCCTCCTTCTCCTTGTTCAACTCTTCTCTCCACCACAGTTGTTGTTCCCTCCCTGTCCTATGCCCCAATACCACCTGCCCCTAGATGACAAATTTCCTACAAAAGACCATTTCTCATGTTCTTTGTTTCCATTGTCTTTGGGCATTCTTTATTCCATTAGTTTCCTGATATCCCTCAGATGAGAAAAGTCATTCTATGTCTGTCTCTTTTCTCTGACTAATTTCTCTCAATATGATGCTCTTCAGATTTATCCAAGTATCAGCATATTTCATGATTTTATTTTTCTTATGACCTAGTAATAGTCCACTGTGTATATTTGCCATATATACACATGGCAAATATACATTTGGGATGGACATGTAATGCGATTTGGAGACAACCGCTGGACTAGAGCCATTACCAACTGGATTCCACGGGATGTCAAAAGATCACGTGGCCGCCCACCTACAAGATGGTCAGACTTCCTTGTAAAGACCCTGAAGGAACGGTTTGAGGCTCTTCATATTCCTGAATCAACCAGATGCCATTGGGCTACATTGGCACGTGATAGGGTCCAATGGAAATGTTACTGGCGCCCGCTCGAGCAAATCGATGAATAACGGGATTCAAGTTTTCAAGTGATCCAACAGTGTTCAGGACTTACTTCTGCCTCTCAGCTCTGGGATCACTCCTTGCAGGCACATCATATGGGCTGCCGAACATCAAACCCAGGTCAGTCACATGCAAGGCAAATGCTGTACCTGCTGTACTATCTCTCTAGCATCTTTATTGCATAGGACAAAGTACATCCATAATGCAAAGGAAGGAGGAAGATTAATACCAATTGTGATGATCTAATATGAACCACACTCTTGTTAAATGAATATAAATAATAGCCTATTATAACTGGATTCAAGTGATCAAGTGATCAAGTATATTTGCCTTAGTTTCTTTTCCCAATCATCTATTCTTGGAAACTTGGGTTGTTTCCAGATTTGGACTATTGTGGATAGGGGTGCAAGGAACATAGCGGTGAAAATGTCGTTTATCAATTTTGCTTTCAGGCCTTTGGGGTATATTCTATAAAGGGAATTGCAGGTCAAATGATAGCGCAATTCCTGGTCTTTTGAGGAATGTCCATATTATTTTCCATAAAGGCTAGACTTGTTAGCATTCCCACCTTCAGTGAATTAATGTTCTTTTTTCTTACATCTATGCCAACACAGGCTGTTCTTACTCTTTTTTGATGTGTGCCAGTCTCTGTGATTGTAAGGTGATGTTTCATTGTCGTTTTTATTTGCATTTCCCTGATGAATGATGATGCAGAGCATATTTTCATGTGTCTTTGACTCTTTGTATTTCTTCTTTGCGTAAGTTTTTGTTCATCTCTTCTCACCATTTTATGGTGGAGTTAGGTGGCTTATTTCTTGCAAAGTTCTACTAGTGCTTTATGTATCTTGAAAATTATTCATTTATCAGATGAATTATGGGAAACTATTTTCTCCTGATCTGTGAGAGTGTCTTTTGCTTTTAGTCATCACTCTCTTTGAGGTGCAGAAGCTTGAAAATCAAAGTTAACGGGCATCATGTACTTTTATTTACTAGATCAGGCAACTCTAACTCTTTTGCACTTGTAGTGTGTTTGGTTCATATAAAGTTGATCCAGCTTGGGGACTGGAGAAATAGTGTATCAGGTAGGGTGTTTGCCTTATATGTAGCCAACATGGATTTGATCCCTACATCCCTTATGGTCCTCCAAGCACCACCAGGAGTAAGTCCAGAATGCAGATCCAGGAATATCCCCTAGTGGGGATACTCAAACAAAAAAAAAAATGTAGTACAGTAGGTAAGATACTTGCCTTGCATTGGTAAACCCAGATTCTGTCTTTGATATCTTGTATGGCCCCTGGGCCCACCAGGAGTGATCCATGAGAACAGAATCAGGAGTAAGCCCTGAATACCACCAGGTGTGCTCCCAACAAAAAAAAAAAAAAAGAATGAAAAAAAGCAGAGATTACTGTCTGATCATTCCATACAATAACAGTTGGTTTTATTTGGTGGTGGGAGAGGGTGGGGGTGATTAGTCAGGAAACAGAATCAGGTTGGCTGCATTCAAGACAAATGCTTGTACCTGATATACTATTTCTCCAGCCTCGATTTCTTGGCCCTATGTACTGGAACTATGAGGACTAGTAGTTACTGAGCTCATTTTAATTTCATAGGCTTTTTGAACTTAGTCCTGTTTCTTTGAATATTTGCTTGGTTCTACCCCAGCAAATATGTGAAAGAGATAAATCACTCTAAGGTGTTTTGGATGCAGATAATGACACATTCCTTTGCAAGATTAAATTAGAGCTAAATCATGAAGTCTGCCATCAAAATTATAAGAAATACTATACTTTTAGGATTCCTTTATTCTTCCTTTGACTGCAAACATGGAATAGGTTGAGAATAAGACCTCATAATATGAATATAGCACATAATATAGCACATAATATAGCACATTATAGCACATAATATAGCACATAATATGAATATAGCATATTTCTCTTGAGTGGAGCTCTGACGAGCTGTGGAGTCTGGACATTAAAAATGGCTTCCATCATGGTGCGAGGGTTCCTCTGGCTTCTTCCGAGGCTCTACTGGGGTGGCAGGCCTGGGCCTGAACCTGCTCTCCCTCCCGGACACCTCATGATCAGCCAAGCACAGGGAGAGCAGGTAGC
>JAJIBD010014210.1:0-40018 GCA_021461705.1 Cryptotis parvus
ACTTTGCAGAGCGGCCGGCCACGCTGTCCCGAGCCTGCGTGAGACGCGGGAGGCACGGGGGCGGGGGGTAGGTGGGCGCGCCGACCCCTTCTGTGCACATCCCAACTCCTAAACAGGAGAGTGGGCGAGCAGGGCGGAGTCGGGGCGGGGGCGAGCAGAGTCCCACCCCGCACGCCGGCCTGGCCGCCGGTACTCACCCCGCGGCGCCCACGGACCGGACACCGGGGTCCTCGGTCGCCACAGGACAGGGGCTTCCAACCGGCCTCCCGGCCCAGAGGCGCCGGGACGCGGGACTACCAGCCGGGGGCAAACGGAAGCCAATGAGAGAGCCCGTTTCAGATCGGGCTTCTGAGCCGCAACCAGTCGGCGCGGCGCTTTCGGAACCGTGCAAGCAATTAAGCAACGCACCTCCCCGTCGGGCGTGGCCAGTCCGCGGGCGGCCCAGCTCCGCGCCGTGAGAAGCAGACAGGCGCGCCCTCTAGTGGACGCGGAGAGCGGACGCGGCGCCCGCGCGCCCCCCTGGCGGAGACCTGCGTTCACGCGGCCCGGCACGTCCCAGCCACCTCGCTTGGTTTATTTATTTTTCAGCTTGGGGACCACACCCGACGCAGTGCTCCAGCTTGTTCCGAGCTGGATGTTTTTGTGTTTCTTGTTTTGTTTTGTTTTTCTTTTGCCGAGAACCATACTGTGCCGGGGATTGGACCCGGGTCTCTGACATACAAAGGCTGCGCTACAGCCCCTGGAGCCACAGCACACGCATCCCCCACCTCCCACCACCCGCGCCTTGGGGCCAGAGAGAGGCGCAGGGGTTAAGGCGCTCGCCTGGCATCTGCTCAGGTTCGGTTCCCGGCTCCGCAAGAACTCTGTGCTCAAAGTCGCTGGGGGTGCCGCCTCCCCTCTCTCCCCCAAACTGAGCTGGCTCCTGGGTCAGGGTTCCAGAAGAGACGTGTTGGGGCTGAGTTTAATAACGGATGGGGGGCCGGTAGCACAGGTGGTAAAAGCCAGGCCGGAGCTTCATCCCCTCACGGCGCTGCTCCCTCCCCAGCACCACCGGGTGTGGCCCACATTTAAAAAAAATAATTAAGTAAAGGGGGGCTGAAGGGATAGCGCACAGCGGGGAGGGCGTTTGCCTTGCACGGGGCCGATCCGAGTTCGATTCCTGGCATCCCATATGATCCCCCAAGCACCACCAGGAGTAATTCCTGAGTGCAGAGCCAGGAGTGACCCCTGAGCATTGCCGGGTGTGACCCAAAAAAAAAAAAAAAGTCAGAGAAGAATGAGGAAGGTCGTTCCCGGAGAAAGGCATCAGAGCACAGGGGCGAAGACGCGACGTTGAGAAAGACCATGCAGATGTGGGCCCAAGCCTGCGCGCAATCTCCAGGTCAAGGTTATCTGGGCCCTGCAGCCGGGGCGGCGCGTCTAGGCCTGCACTCCGGCCCCGCGGCCGCCGGGTGGCGCTGCGCACCCGACTCCACCCGACTGGGGGCGCTGCCGACGGCGCGGTCCGGCGCACTTGCCTCGTTAGTCACAGCCGGTGGGCGCACAAGTACGCGGGCGGGTTCCGCAGCCGGTCCGGGCGCGCAGGGCACCGCCACCGAGGGCCCAGGTCACCGACACCTGATGCTGCGTGCGGTGGCTATCTGGGGGCCACTGAACTCCTGCCGGGGTCTCCAAGTCTCGGAGCTCAGAACCCTGGTTCTCTCGGTCACTCTAACCTGCCCCCCGGGAATTTGTGCTCGGGGGGTCGCTCTTGACGGGGCTCGGGGACCCACGGGTGCCGGGGCTGCGGCGCGCAGGGCCTGCGCTCAGCCCGGTAGAGCTGCTCTCTCCGGCCCCCGAGAATTTTGCCCGCGAGGGGAACGGGCGGGGCACCTAGAGGGTGAGTCCGTGACGTCACAGCCACGTCCCTTCCCGCCCCCCACCCCCCCCCCCCGAGTTTCTGGCCGCCCCGCGCCCCGGTTTTCAGGGGGCTTCCTGGGCGTTTCCCCGAGGATCCACCGCGCAGGACGAGCCGCGGCGCAGACCCCGGCCCTGTATGCCCGACCGCACGGAGCAGGGGATGGAGGGGGAGGGGCTCAGGGTGCCCCCGGAGTCAGTCCCCGGAAAGAAGGGGGTGTCCGCGGGGCCCCCAGACCTTGGGGGCTCCTAGTTACCCAGGGAGTCGCGGCCGAGGGCCATTGGGAGAGGGGGTGGGCGACCCTCTGAATTCGGGGGCGGACGCGGGACCCCCCAACACGACCTCTCGGGGAGCGCGGGGCGGCCGGCCTGGGGTCCCCGCCCCCGCGGCCGCCTGGCGCCACCCCCCGCAGTGCTGGACCCGCCCGCGGCCCCGGTCCCTCCTTCGGGACCGCGTCCCTCCTCCGCGGCTCCCGGCGTCTCCTCCCAAGCTCCCGCCCGCGCCGCTAAGTTTGCTGGTCCGGGGCCGCGCGCACAGCCGGGGGCCGGGCCGAGCGGCCCCCCGCGGACGGTCCCCGCGCAGAGCCCGGCCCCGGCCCGACCATGCTGTGCCGCCGCTGGAGGAAGCGCCACCCCCGCCCGAGGAGCCCCGGCGCGGGCGCCAGCTGGCGGCGCCCACCGCGCTCCCCACCCGCAGCCCCGGACGGCGGTTCCAGGAGGCCCGGGCTGCGCGCGCTCAAGAAGCTGGGTCAGTGTTGCGGGGCAGCGGGGCAGCGGGGCCGGGGCTGGGCAGGGGCAGGGACGGGGGCTGCGGGGACAGAAACGGGGCTGAGGGGCACAGGGGCTGGGCAGGGGGCAGAGACAGAGTAAGGACAGGGACAGGCTGCGGGGACAGGCTAGGGTTAGGGGCAGGATGGGGCTGCGGGCCAGGGACGGGGTGGTGGCAGGGCTTGCGCCAGCCTAAAGGGGCTCCCTGGGTGCCCCGGATCCACAGCGCCCAGGAGGCCCGGGAGGGGCGCGCACCGCAGGTTGTGGCAGGCAAAGTCCAGGGTCCCTGACCACTGGGCGGAGGGAGGGGGTGCCCTTGCCTGCCCCCCCTACTCATGGCCCTGGGTTCCTGCAGCCTAAGTGGGGGCTGGTCTCCCCAGCACCCCTCCCTGCCGCCCCCACCCTCCAGGCACCTGGCGGCAAGACTGGGTGGGAGAAGACAGACAAGACTAGGGGCGCTGCACCTGAAATGTGGGGTCCCTGGCGGGAGCACTGGACTGTGGCTCACTGCCCCGCCGAGCAGGATGCACCAGGTGGTCACTTCTGGGGTCACTGCGTTGTGCCCTCCTGAGAGCTAGTGGTAGAGCCAGCTTGGGAGGAGGAAGTGCTGGGAGAAGGGGGCGATCTCTTGCCCCCCCCCCCAGCCACAACCAGCACCTTGGAGTCTGGGCTCAGGGTGCTGCGTTTGGGGATCTTGAGTGAGGGGTGCCGTAGGCTGCAGTGAGGAGCTAGGAATTGCTACTGGTGAGGTGAGGGGCGGAGGGCGGGGCTGCCCTGGAGAACCCAAATATTCAGGCCTCCTCACGACTGCGTGTCTTCCCTTCCTGATTCCTCTCTGCTCCTCCACCAACCTGAGGCTTTGGGGGTTTTGTTTGTTCTGGGGTGTTGGCGCCACACCTTGAGGTGCTCAGGGGCTACTCCGAGCTCGGCTCAGGAGTGATCCTTGGAGGTGCTTGGGTGTTGGGGATCTAAGCGGGGGCAGACCGGGCACGGCCAGCACCTGGACTCCTGTGCTATCTCTGGCGCATGACTTTTTTGTTTTGGGAGCCACACCCAGCCTCTGGGGTGTCACTGGGGGAGTCACTTCAGCAGGGCTCAGGGGACCGTGCAGTGTCCGGTGGAGGCCGCATGCGCTACCACAGTGCTGCCATCAGAGCCATGTCTTGCCCTGTGACCGGGATTGCTCCTTCCAGTCGCAGACAGGCTCTGCCGAGTTCCAGCGCTCGCACCAGACACGCTCTTCGGGGCACTCAGGAGGGGATTTGGGGATCGGCGTCAGGCCCAGAGAGCTGAAGCATGGACAAGGAGGGAGCAGTGAGACAAAGACCCTGACTGGGAGGAGGGTCCTGCCTGCACCCCTGAAGCAGAAGGGGAGCCAGGGGGCAGATCCTGGGACCCCGGAGGCAGCTCTTTGGGCCAAAGATGGCTGCCCGGCGGGTTTCAGGAGCATCAGGAGGTGGCGCCTGACTGTCTCGGGGTGATGCTTGGGGACGGGGGTGCTCTGGGGCACGAGGCCACGGGGTCCTCCAGGCAGCGCTGAAGTCAGTCCCCAGGGTTAGAAATGTGGGGGCAAAGGGGTGGGGGGCGAGCCCCGCACCCCTCACCTCTCCCTCCATGCCACCCGTGGGCTCCCTGCCTGTTCAGGCGCACTTCCAGGCCCGGAGTTGACGAGCAGCTCTGTCCCATGCCCTCGGGACACAGCCCAGTGGCCACGCTGACAAATCCTCACTCCGGAGCCCAGACAGCACCTGGCACCAAGTCAGCTCGAGGGGCCTCAGGCAGCCGTCCCGTCCGTGTGTTTTGTTTCTGACACATCCAGAGGCATGTGGGTGCCAGGTGCCACCTGGGCTGCCTCACCCCACCCCAGCAGATCCCTGCCTGCCCAGGCCCAGTGGCTACCCGGTCGTGGAGCGGCCCCTCGCTGCCAGCACGCCTGGGACCACCAGCCACACCCCGTGGATTCAGAGGGCAGATTTCACATCAGTCCGCCACAGTCATGGGGCGTGAGGTCACAGTCAGAAGGGAAAGAAAAAAGACCTTAAAGGGGCGGAGCTATAGCGCAGCGCGGAGGGTGTTTACCTTGCATGTGGCCAACACAGGTTCAGGAGTGATTCCTGAGTCCAGAGCCAGGAGTGACCCCTGAGCATCGCCTGGGTATGACCTAAAACAAAAGGAAAAAGGCCATGGAGGGGGACAGGGGGTGGGAAGGGGAGCTCACCCGTGGGCATCTGTGGGGCCTGGGGTCTTTTCCTCACCTTGTTCCCAAGGAGCCAGGTGATGGGGGCAGGAAGGGGCCAGAAGCAAAACACACGGCAGACCCCCCCAACCCATTCCCTCTTTGACTGTCCCCCAGATGTCACCCCGAGAGGGTCCCCTGTGCTTGGGCTCAGAGACAGCCAGTAGCTCCCAGTCGAAGGTGTGAGTGGGTACAATGCCCAGGTGTGGGTGTGTGGTTGGGGCCATCTGCAGCTTTTTACCCTTTTTTGGGGGGGTCACACCGGCGATACTCAGGGATTACTCCTGGCTCTGCACTCAGGAATTACTCCTGGCGGTGCTAAGGGGACCAGATGGGATGCGGGGATCGAACCTGGGTTGGCCGCATGCAAGGCAAACTCCCTCCCCACTGTGCTATCGCTCCGCCCCAATCAGCAGCTTTGAAAGCCCACATGAGCTCCCTCTCCTGCCCTTGTCTTACAATGAGGAAACTGAGGCCTGAGCCGGGCTCGAGCCCAGAAAACTGCCAGGGAAAGGAGGTGACGTATACCTTGGGTGGGGGCCCCTCCCTCTGCCCCTCCGCCCTGCAGCCCTGCCAGCCTCTCCCCCTCTTCCCGCCCTCCCCCCAGTGCCCAGAGCCTTTCCAGATAAAACAAAGGGTGCGGGTTCAGTGTGAACACAGGAAAACCACCAGTAATGTGGGCACCACACGCGGAAGTGTGAGATTGCAGTTGGTTTGAAGTTCGAGTTGAGTCAAGCCGCCTGTGTTTTCTCTGGGGTCCCCCTCGTTTGTCTCAAGCCCCCCCACATGCCTGTGACCCCACGTAACCTTGCCCCTCTCCCACCCCAAAGATCACTGGGTGGCCAGTGCCCCACTGCCCGCCACGCTTGTGCACATGCCCCCAAGGTGACCGGGTGGAGGCTGTCCCTGGGGTGTTCACTGGAGGTCTTCCCACAAGTGCCTGGCCTGGGCGGGGGCTGGGCAGTTCCCAGAGGCAGGAGGGCAGTGCCCAGTTGGACCGCAGCCCCCCACCTCCACCCCCAGACAGGCTTCCTGCTGGAGGGCGTGGCCCCTGCGCCCCCAGGCCTGCGGCCCTGCCCTCTTGCTGGGCTTGTGATTCTGCCAGGAATGTCGGCCCTCACTGAGCCCAGGGCTCTGGGTCTGGGTGTGGCCCCAGCCTGGCCTGGTGGCTCTGAATCGCAGGGCCCGCTCTGGTGGGCAGGTGTACGGGGGGGCCCTGCAGCAGCGCGTCCCTCCCAGAGCCGCGTGGCACCGCCGGGAGCTGCTCCCCTCCCCTCCTTGGCACAAAGCTGCGCCTGTTCCCGCGCCTGCGTCCTCACATTCCTGCAGCCCCGCGCCCAGCCTCGCGCACTGCCCCCCCAACACACACGCCCTCCGCGCCCTGCTGTGCTCACTCTCCTTATCCCTGTTCCCTGCCTTGTGTCCACAGGCACCCCGTGCCCGGTGGGGGGGTCCACCCGCCCTGGCCTTTGCTCCCTCTGCACAGCCCAGACCTCCGCCCCTGCCTGGGCACCTGCCTTGCCCTTGGGAGCTTTGCTCTGAGAGGGAGGACCCAGGGGCCGGCCTGGACTTGGGCCCGCAGCCCCTTCCTGCGCGCCGGAGGCAGTTTCCAGAGGAGCCGGCCACGCCGGGGCCTGCCCACCCCACTCTGGGTCGCTCTGGGGGCTGAGATAAACTGGCAGGGAGTGTGTGAGCCAGCCTGGCAATGCGCTGAGTGCCAGGAGGCTGCGGTCCTGGGACACCCTCCAGAGACTGAGCAGGTTGAGGATGCCGGGTCAGGGGCCATCTGGACCCCGTCTTCCTCCTGGAACTCTGCCTCAGTTTCCTTCCTTGGTGTCCATGCGGCCATTGCAGGCCTCAAAGGAGCGTCCAGGGGCTCGGAGTTCATTCCAGCTACAAGTCTTTGGGGCTCGGGTTCCCCTCCCAGCTCTGCACACGTTCCCGCTTCACCACTTAGGACTTGCTGACCCCATCCGGCGCTGAATGAATTCACATTCCTGCCAACTGTGGTATTTTTAATTGTGGCACAACAATTATGCAGGGGCGCAGCCAGGAACTGCTTTCAGGAGGGGCTGGTGGAAGCTTCCAGGCTTTCAGCAGAGCAGCCGGGATTATGCTGGGCGCTTGCAGGACCGCTGGGTACTTTCAAGGCAGGTGCTCTGAGCCTAGAGCTAGTTCTGTGCGCCCCAGATGACCCATATTTTCGTGCTGGTTCGCTGGCGGAAAGCAATCATTTCTGTTCCTCTGCCCAGCCCCCGAGAACTTCGTATCTTCCTATCTCTGACTCTTTCTGACGTGGGGACTCAGTAGAAAGGGATCTGGCTCCTGGGCGGGCTGGCAGGTTTGTCCAGGCTGTGGCCACTCGCAAGCCTCCCTTACCTGGCCGACGCCTCATCTGCTGTCCGGAGGCCACATTGGCTCAGCACCACGGCTAATGGGCACGACCGGGCGCGGCCGTTCGTCCTCACACTGTTCTGATTTCAGAGTGTACCCCACCTGCTGAGTCAGGGTAGACCAGCTGCCCGCTTATTCCCCCACCTGCTGGCCCGGCCCTGCCCCAGGCTCCCAGACACTGATGCCAAGATGTCCAACCCTGGGATAGGCGGGCCCAGGTCCACAGCGCACACCTGCGCTGAGCAGGCAGGAAGTCGGTCCAGGAAGCATCTGTGGATCGGGGTCTGGCAGGACGTGGGGCTCTGTGGGCGGCGTGGCCTGGAGCCAGATGCCTCCCAGGGCACTGCCCAGTCTTGCACTTCTGATGTCACCCCTGTGGCTCCAGCCTCCCTGTCTGCCACCCCAGTTCCTTCAGCGCGCCCTGGGGTTCAGAAGTTCACCTGGAGGGAAATGGAGGCGCCCGCTCTGGGCTCGGCAGCCCCTGGCCCAGCCCGGCACTGCAGGCTCAGTCTGTCCGGGTTTCCTTGGGGCTGGCTGGGGAGGAGCGGGGACCCCCGCACCGTGGGACGTGACCCCAGAGGGGCACAGCAGGAGTGGTCAGGTTGCCCGTCTGTGTCCCGTTTGCAGAGAGCTCGGGATTGAGGCCCAGTGACTCACCTCCGTTTCGGCCTTAGTCACTCTTCTGCCCCCTTCCGTACCCGCCCCCCCCAACATGGGCATCCCAGGAACTGGCTAGTTTTTTGGGGGTGAACCCAGCCGCAGAGTCTGGTGGTCCTGGGAGCTGAGGGGGACCCTCAGGGGGTATTAGAGGGGCTGGCAGTGACTGGCCCCAACCCACCATTTCTGGGGCTGAGAGAAGGCTGGTGGGGCGGAGGGCTGAGGCTGCTCCTGTGGCCTGGCCCCGCTGGTGCCAGCTCTGGGTCAGTAGAGGTCCAGCCCCCTCCCTGCCTGGGGCATCGAGCAGCACCCCCAGAGCAGCACCCCTCAAGCCCAGAAAGCCGCCTCAGGCTGTGTGTGGCCCAGCATCTGCCCGACAAAGTGTGGCAACCTCCCGGGCGTCCCGACCCGTCCAGCCAGCTGTGCTGCTCCTGGGACACGCGGACAGAGGGGACAGGGGCTGAGCAAGGCTGAGAGGGACGAGATGCTCTCCGGGCAGTGAAATGGCATTTTGCTGGGTGCTTGGTGTAAAGTTCTGAGGACAGGCTGGGGCTGGGGCCTCCAGTGGCCACAGAAGAGACCGCCCCCTCTGAGGGCAAATCAGGGCGTGAGAGGCGCAATAGGAGATGGCTCACGGGCTGGCCATGCTGTGCATGAGGGGGCCTGGAGTGCTGTCCCCGTACCACGGGCTCCTGAGCACTCCTAGAAGTGACACCCAGCACTGAGTGTGGGCCCAGACAAACAAACAAAATAAAGCCCTGCAGTCACTCTAGCAGGGCGGGGGCCATACTGCGACGCCAGGCTGCGCCCAGGTTGGCTAGGTGCAGAGCAACTTCCTTTTGCCGTAATTCACCCCTGCACCATCTCTCCTGCCCCTTCATTTGATTTGTTGCTAACAGGGAAGATCTGGAGATTCACAAGCAATCAGGGCTCTCAAACTTGGGTCTTTCTCCACTCCAGACTGCCCACTACTTATTTTTTTTTTGGGGGGGTCGCACTGGAGATACTCAGGAGGTTATTCCTGGCTCTTCCTGGCAGTGCGTGGGGGACCATGTGGGACGTCGGGAGACGGCCACGTGCAAGACAAATGCCACCTGTACTAGCCCTCCTCCTCCTCCTCCTCCTCCTTTTTCTCTTCTTCTCTTCTTTTTTCTTTTTCTTATTTTTCTTTTTTGGGTCACACCCGGCAATGCTCAGGGATTACTCCTGGCTCTGCATCTCAGGAATTACTCCTGCCGGTGCTCCTGGCGGGACCATATGGGATGCCGGGGATTGAACCCAGGTAGGCAGCGTGCAAGGCAAGCGCCCTACCCGCTGGACTATCCTGCCCCCTGGGTGGCTTCTGAGGTCCCCAGGTCTCTGGGAAAGTGGCCGTGGCGCTGGGGTTGCAGCGAGGACGCTGTGGGTCACCCAGGGCGGCCGAGTACTCCAGCTGCCGGCAGGCGGCTGTGCACTGGCCTCGCGCTGCCGCTACTGGGCGGTTTCCGTCTCCATCCCGGGGAGGGCTCAGGAGGCCTTGGGGGCCTCAGGCTGGCCACCTCTGACAGCCGCGGTCCTCAGGCCTGACGGAGGAGCGAGGGCGTGCGCGCCATGCTACGGGGCTCGCGGCTTCGCAAGATCCGCTCGCGGACATGGCAGCAGGAGCGGCTGTACCGGCTGCAGGAGGGCGGCCTGAGCGTGTGGTTCCAGCGGGCGCATCCCGCGCGCCCTCGAAGCACATCTGTGAGCCGGGGCCGGGCTAGGGGGCAGCGGGGTCGGGGTGGGGGCCAGGAGGTGGAGGCCAGCGGGGTCGGGGGTGGCCTGCGGTGGGGTCATCCGGCTCAGGGCACCGGGGCCCCCGCCCTGACCCATAACCCTGCCCGCAGTCTTGGTGCAGCACATCGAGGCGGTCCGCGAGGGTCACCAGTCCGAGGGCCTGAGGCGCCGGGGCGCCTTCGCACCTGCCCGCTGCCTCACCATCGCCTTCCGCGGCCGCCGCAAGAACCTGGACCTGGCGGCGCCATCGGCCGGGAGGCGCAGCGCTGGGTGCGCGGCTTGGCCAAGCTGCGTGCGCGCCTCGACGCCATGAGCCAGCGCGGCGTCTTGACTAATATCCTGGTGCAAGGTGGGGGGGCGCCCGAGGTGGGCGGGGGTGTGCAGAAACGGCCGAGCACAGATTGCAGGGGCTCCTCTGTGCGGGGTGGGGCGTCTTCTCGTTTCCCGTCCGCCTCTGCGTGCGTGTTTCCTGAGCATCCACACCTGGATCTATTCCTACTTGCACCCAGCGGATTCGGACAAAGACAGTAAGATGAGCTTCAAGGAGATCAAGAGCCTGCTCCGCATGGTCAACGTGGACATGGACGACACGTACGCCTACCGCCTCTTCAAGGTGGGCACAGCCCCCCTGCCCGACCCGGCGCTCAGGGCACCGGAACACTTACCTTTCCTCCCTGCCAGCGCGCACCCGCCAGGGAACCCTGTGCTCTTGTTTTCCAGGTTGGGGGGCCCTTGGCGTGACTATGTGCTACACTGGGTCCCAGACTTGGTCACTGCCCGCTCCCCATAGGAGGGTCGCCTCCATGTCTCCATGTCCCCAACATGTGTGAACTCTCACAGGCGCTTCATAGCAGACACCTGTATGGATGTCACGGGTGTCACCGGTGTGAGTGGGTGGCCCTGAGGGACAGGGTGAGCGTGGGCCCAAGGCCTTTAGCTCCGCGTGCCTGACACCAGGTGTCCACTGGGGGGGAGCTGCTGTGTGCAGGGCTGGGAGTCAGACCCGGGCCTAGGGCCTGCCTGCTGGAATTTTTCTTTTTTTTCTTTTCTTTTCTTTCTTTTCTTTTTTTTTTTTTTTTTTTTTTTTGATTTTTGGGTCACACCCGGCGACGCTCAGGGTTTATTCCTGGCTCTGCACTCAGGAATTACTCCTGGCGGTGCTTAGGGGACCATATGGGATGCCGGGGATCGAACCCGTGCCGGCATAGGCCAGCCACATGTAAGGCAAATGCCCTACCCGCTGGGCTATCGCTCTGGCCCCAGGAATTTTCTTCTAGGCAGGAATCCTGCGGTAAAGTGTTGTCCAGGGGCCCTGCACAGCCCACTGCTGTCCTGCTCACTGTCCTGCCCCCTGGCTGTGAGGGGAGGAGGAAGTGCCACTACATACCCCCTGACATTGGTCACCTGCCCTCCAGGACTGTGACCACTCCAACGGATGAGCGTCTGGAAGGACCCGAGATTGAGGAGTTCCTGCGGGCGCCTGCTGACCCGGCCCGAGCTGGAGACCATCTTTCACCGCTACTCCGGGGAGGACCACGTGCTGAGCACCTCCGGAGCTGCAGGAGTTCCTGGAGGACCAGGGCGGGACGGCACCACACTGGCCCACGCCCAGCGTCTCATCCAGACCTATGAGCTCAACGAGACAGGTGGGGGGCCTGAGCACCCACCTGCGACCCACACAACCCCCAACCCCAGGCCCTGGGACCAGGCTTCCCTCATGGGTCTGGCTGAGAGCAAATGGACTCGTTCACGACAAGGTTTGGGGGGCATCTGCGGGACATGGGCTCCCCCATGTGACCTGTTGCTCCCTCTCGCAGCCAAGCAGCATGAGCTGATGACCCTGGACGGCTTCATGATGTACCTGCTGTCTCCTGAGGGGGCTGCCCTGGACCCGCTCACAGGCCCGTGTTTCAGGACATGGAGCAGCCCCTGGCCCATTATTTCATTTCCTCCTCCCACAACACCTACCTGACCGACAATCAGATCGAAGGCTCCAGCAGCACGGAGGCCTATGTCAGGTACCCGCTGGTGCCCAAGCTGGGGGCGGATTATGGGTCTCACACCCCCACCCCGCCGGAGGCTTCCTGTGACTGACCTGTCCCTCCCCACTGCCCTGCTCTGTGGCGTCTCCCTGACCCGGCTCCCGGCTGGCCATCCTGTGTCCATCCACAGGGCTTTTGTCCAGGGGTGCCGCTGCGTGGAGCTGGACTGCTGGGAAGGCCCGGGGAGGGTGAGCCAATCATCTACCACGGCCACACGCTCACCTCCAAGATCCTCTTCCGGGATGTGGTCCAGGCCGTCGCGTGACCATGCCTTCACGGTGAGCGCGTGCGAGCCTGCCAGCGCCTCCGCCCCAGCCTCTGCTTGGGGCATCTCGCTCAGGGCCCGGTGCTGCTGGGGAGTGTCCGGGGGCAGGAGGAGAGTCTGGGAAGGGCTGGAGGGTCGGATGCTGCCTTGCACATGGCCAACCCTGAGCATCACGAGGAGTGATCCCTGAGCCCAGAGCAGGAGTGCGCCCTGCACAGCATCAGCTGTGGCCCCATTGCCCTTTCCTCCCTTTTATGAGGGGAAAGGGAAAGGGTCAGAAACCAGCTTCTAGAGAGAAGCCGGCTTTGGAAGGATGTTTTAATCCTGGCTCCGAGGAACAGGCAGTGAAAGAGCATCTCTGCTCTGTTTTCACTGACCTTGACTCAGCCCATCCATGGGCAAAGGGCCAGAGTGTTGAGGAGAAAACCAGGGGGTTGGAGAGGAAATATAGTGGGTAAAGCTGGCCCGGCTTTGGGGCCAGAGCGATAGCCCAGCGGGTAGGGCGTTTGCCTTGCACGCGGCCAGCCTGTGCTGGCGGGGTTTGATTCCGGCATCCCATATGGTCCCCTGAGCACCGCCAGGAGTAATTCCTGAGTGCAGAGCCAGGAGAAACCCCTGAGCATTGCCGGGTGTGACCCAAAAAAGCAGAAAAAAAAAAAAAAAGCTGGCCCGGCTTCAACTCACAGCATCGCATATGGTCCCGCAAGCCATCTGGAGTGTGCACAGATCCAGGAGTGATCCCTGAGAACTGCTGGGTGTGGCCCCCAAACAAAACAAAACCAGCTCGGCTTGGGCACACTGGGCCAGAACTCAGACCCACTCCCCAGCCACCCAGGGGCGTGTTCCCCCCGGCCTGTCCCACCTGCCAAGGCTCAGTGCTCCAGAGCGAGCTCCCAGAGCCTGCCCGCCCAGAAGGGTGGGCTCAGCTGTATTGGGGTGCTGGTATATGAGTGTGGGTGGTGGGTCTGACTGGCTGCCCCTTCCCTGGCAGCTGTCCCCGTACCCGTCATCCTGTCCCTGGAGAACCACTGCGGGCTGGAGCAGCGAGGCCACGATGGCCTACCACCTGCGCACCATCCTGGGGACATGCTGGTGACCCGGCCGCTGGACCCCTCAGAACCCTGAGGAGCTGCCGTCCCCAGAGGGTGACCCAGACCCCAGCCGGTGTGGAGGAGGGTCTGGCTGCCCCAGCACACCCCCTTGTGCTCCCCTCTCGGCTCAGGACCCCCACCCCGCCTGCCTGTCCACGCACCCGACAGCTGCCACCCCGGGTCCCTGCACTCCTGTGCCCGCTTTTGGTAGCGGGGGGGCTACCCTAAGCCTCAGAGCCGCACCCAGCCAAGCTTGAGGACAGGGTCCCACAGTTGGAAGCAAGGTCTCCCCAAATGCCAGGCAGGGGCTCGGCCGCTTGAGCCCCCAACCCAGCCCCCATCTGCAGTCAGGGCTCCCCTCCCCAAGTTCCACCTCAGCTGGTCCCCGCAAAGGCCTGGCCCGACCCTGTTTTCCCCCACCTGCAAGAATCAGTCAGCTCAGCCCCTGTCCCTCTGGCCTGGCTTTGTCTGTCCCTCGGCCACCGGCCCTTTCTGGGAGCTTGCTAAAAGGCCCCTCCTGCCCACAGTGACGCCGCAGAGAGCGCTGGTGCCCCTTCACGCGTGTGTCAGAGGTTGGGGGGCTGCCCGGGGGCCACCCAGGAGCTGTGCTGCACCCCTGAGCCACATCCTTGAGTTTCTCATGTGCCATGAAGGTGCCACGCGCAGTGGCCGTGTGGAAAGCGTGTTGCGGTTCCTCCACTGGGGCTCCCCCAGCTTCACAGAGGGAGTTTTCCCAATCTCTGGATTCTTCCAGAGCTTCCGGCACATGCCCATGTGTGGCACGAGCTTCTGGTGGATGTCACGGGAGAGAGTGCGTGGCTCAGTGCTCGGGGCCGGCTCTCTCCTGGGGTCTTCTCTGAGCCGCTGCTCCCTGCTGACAGCTCCTGGTTCGGGGCTGGGGTTTGCAGGGATGTAGCTGCCCATCCCTGGCTGATGGTGTCACATGTGGCTTCCTCCCTGCTGTTTCCTCTCCCACTCCCCCCTGCCCTGTGCTGGCTGAAACAGAACCAGCCAGCGGACACAGAATGAACATCAAATTATTGGCTTTTCAGCAGCTAAAGGGCGGAGTGCTAGTGAAGGGGGAAGAAGCTGACGGCGGCTCGGGGCGATGACACCCGAATTTTATCAGACCGGGAGGAGGAAGATGAAGAGGAAGAGACAGATCAGGCGCGGGGTGAGTGTGCCTGGCTGGGCCCCGAAACCCCCATCAGAGGGACAGCGGGGGTGGGTGGGAGTGGGGGCCAGCAGGGTGTCAGCAGAACCCCTGACAGGCACCTTCCCAGAACAAGCAGGTCTCCCGGAGCTGTCAGCCCTGGCCGTGTACTGCTCTGCCAGCCGCCTGCGGGCCCTGTGCCCGGCCCCAGCCCCTGCCCAGCCCTGCCAGGTCAGCTCCGTGTGCGAGAGCAAGGCCAAGAAGTTCATCCGAGAGGCAGGTAGGACCGGCAGCGGCATCAGGCAGACAGAGGTCGGGGACCCCAGGGGGCGTGGCGGGAGAAGCCCGGTAGCGGTTGCCCCTCGGCCACTTAGGTCTAACGGAGACGCAGACATCGGGGGTGGTCTGCTGGGGGCCATGTGCAGAAGTGGGGGTTCAATGATGGAACGGATGGAGGCGCTGCAGCGGGGAGGGGGAACGGGCAGGCGGTGTGCATGGGGACGGGGGCAGTGCCGCGCTGTGGAGGTATCCCTGCCCCTCCAGCTCCGTCCCGCCTCCAGGGAACAGTTTCGTGAGACACAGCGCCCGCCAGCTGGCGCGGCGTCTATCCACGAGGAGCGGCGGCTTGAACTCGGCCAACTACAACCCCCAGGAGATGTGGAACTCAGGCTGTCAGCTGGGTGAGCCGGGTGCGGGAGCGGTGGGGAGCGGTGGGGAGCTCTGGGGGCCACGAGACCCTCAGTGATGGGGCCACACAGCCCCAGTGGGACACGCGTCTAGCATGGACAGCAGTGGAGAGGGCGGCAGGCAGACGCATTTGATCCTGATGGACTGTGTCTTCATTTTTTCTGTTTCTGTTTAGCCACTGGGGTTTGGCAACCCCTACGGTGTTCCAGGGACCCAGGCCTCTGGCACATGGAGCCTTTTGAATGGACTCCTGCCTCTCCTGACTTTTATAAAGGAATTTATTATTTTTTTTTATGCTTTTTGGGTCATACCCGGCGATGCTTGGGGGTTACTCCTGGCTCTGCACTCAGGAGTTACTCCTGGCAGTGCCTAGGGGACCATATGGGATGCCGGGGATCAAACCCAGGTGGGCTGCGTGCAAGGCAAACGTCCTACCCGCTGGACTATAGCTCCAGCCTCTAGGTTTAATTTAGCACCTCCTGGCAAAGCACCCTGGTACCCTCAGCCCCTGGCCTGAGGGGTGGGTCCCGGGGATGCTGGTTTTCCCTGGGCGTGGGGCATCTGCAGGCCACCCGCAGGGAGGGGATACTTCTCTGCTGGCGCCGGCTTAGTCATGAGGGGGCGCTGGTCACAGCCCGCACCATCGGCCCTGGGACTCTGTGAGCAGGAGTTTGCAGCTGTCGTAGCAGGACTAGGTGCGGGACCCAGGCACTGAGTCACGAGGCATCCTGTTTGGCCCCCAGTGGCCCTCAACTTCCAGACTCCAGGTTACGAGATGGACCTCAACGCTGGCCGCTTCCTGGTCAATGGGAGCTGTGGCTACGTCCTGAAGCCCCCTATCTGCGGCAGCCAGACTCCACATTCGACCGGAGAGTCCGGGGCCCCCCACGATGACACTCACTATCCAGGTGGGCTCAGGAATGAGAGCTATGGAGAGGGGGAGGCAGGGGCGGTCCTGCGATGGAAGGGCAGGCCTGTGTCTGAGCCCGCGGGGGCTGGGGAGCAAGAGGTCGAGACCCTCTGCATTCCAGGTGCTGACGGCCCAGCAGCTGCCCAAGCTGAAAGAGAAACCCAGTTCCATCGTAGACCCCCTGGTGCGCATTGAGATCCACGGAGTACCTGCGGACTGTGCTCAGAAGGAGACGGACTACGTGCTCAACAACGGTGGGGGGCTCTGCAGCGGGAGGGGCGGGGCGGGCTGGATTGGGGTGGCCCTGCAGGGAAGGGAAGGGAAGGGCGTGGCCTGCAGGGCGGAGGCTTGGCCTGCCAGGAAGGGCTGAGTGAGGGGCGGGACCTGCAAGGAGGGCTGAGTGGTGATGGGGCGGGTCCTGCAGGGGAGGGCGGAGCGAGGAGCGGGTCCTTCATGGGGAGGGGCGGAGTGAGGGGCGGGTCCTGCAGGGGAGGGCGGGTTGAGGGGCGGGTCCTTCAGGGGAGGGCGGAGTGAGGGGCGTGTCCTGCAGGGGAGGGCGGAGTGAGGGGCGTGTTCTGCGGGGGAGGGCGGAGCGAGGGGCGTGTCCTGCAGGGGAGGGGCGGAGCGAGGGGCGGGTCCTTCATGGGGGAGGGCAGAGTGGTGGGCGGGGCCTGCAGGGGAGGGCGGGAGTGAGGGCGGCCCCTGCAGTCTGAGGGTGGAGAACCGAGCCATTCTGACTGCCCTCCCGCACCGCAGGCTTCAATCCGCGCTGGGAACAGACGCTGCGGTTCATGCTGCGGGCCCCGAGTTGGCGCTGGTGCGCTTCGTGGTGGAGGACTACGACGCGGCCTCCCCAACGACTTTGTGGGCCAGTTCACGCTGCCGCTCTGCAGCTTGAAGCAAGGTGGGTGGGCGTTGAGCGGATGCGGGCTCACCCCAAGGGTGCCCCGGAGCGAGCCTGACCCGCACCCCCTACAGGGTACCGCCACATCCACCTGCTGTCCAAGGATGGGTCGTCCCTGAGCCCGGCCACGCTCTTCGTGCACATCAGCGTTCTGCGCTCCTGAGGGCCGGCAGCCCCCCCCCCACTCCCCCATGCATCTGGGGGTCAAGACACATCTGCCGCCGAGACGCCGCCCCTGGGCCAGCGTCAGCACTGCCCGCATGCCAGTCCCCTCCCGAAGTGCAGAGGGTCAGCGGAGAGCAGGCTGGCTAGAGGGCGCAGCTCGCGAGGTCTCGGCCCCCTGCCCCTAGCGGGTTCCAGCCCCTCCCGGCGTTCTTCCCCTTAGCCCAGGTGTGAACCAGCCCCAATATCCCTGCCTCCCCAGGCTCCTCGGGATACCCTTCTCAGCCCTGGGGAAGCCAGCAGCAGGTCTGTGAGCATGGGGACAGCAGGGGTTCTGTCCTGGTCCCTCACCCCCGCCCTGCAGTAGCCTGCCCGTGTCTGAGGCCCAGCTGCTCATACTGTGGGCCGCCCCAGGTGGCACTGGGCAAACGTTCTTTTTAAAGTAAATCTATGCCTCAACAGTAAAGGTTTGACTCGTGCACTTCCTACATACCGGGGTTGCGGAGAAACGTCTCAGATGAAAGGGTCGAGTGGGACAAGCGTACCCTGCCCCAGCACTGGACAGCCGGGTGCTTGCCCCTCGCTTAGCCTGATGCTGGCCCAGGGACCTCACTGAGCCCCGCTAAAGGCCCAGTAGGGGTCCAGGTGCTGTCTGCCAGCAATCCTGGAGCCTGGGTTCTCCCTTCCCCAGAGAAGCCAGCAGATGAGCAGGGCCTGGGACGCGGGGACACCCCAGATGCCCGCTTCCGGAGGGAGCTGCTCTGGGGTTTCCCGTGGAGCCTGGCATGCACGGGCCAGCGGGCAACAATGCCAGCTTGGAACTGAGGCCGACCTGGCACAGTTCCACTGGGGAGTGGCGGGCGCTGGGAGCCTGGAGGAGGCCACGTTCTTCCGCGCCCCCCCACCGCCATGGCCTCATGCAATGGGCACGCTCTGATGTGACCCAGGAGCCAGCAGTCAGGGAAGGGTGGGCTGAAGCCAGGTGGGCCAAGACTTGGATGCCAGGACTGCAGTCAGGGTTGGGGAATGTGAAGACCCCAAGAACTGTGGCGGGGGGACCGGAGTGAAAGCATAGCGGGGAGGGCATTTGCCTTGCACACAGCTGACCTGGGTTCGATTCCTGGCATCCCATATGGTTCCCTGAGCACCGCCAGGAGTAACCCTTGAGCATTGCTGGGTGTGACCCAAAATGTAAAAAAAAAAAAAAAACAAACTGGCAAGGGGCTAGAGATAGGATAGCGACGAGAAGGGCATGGCAAACCTGGTTCAATCTCTGTCATCCCATATCATCCCCCAGCACTGCCAAGAGTGATCTTTGGGTGCACAGCCCAGGAGTAACCCCTGGGCAAAGCCAGGTGTGACCTACAGAAAGAACTGGGGCGGCGGGGGCCCGAGGGAGCTGGCCCCAGGCCGCATCGCCCAGGCTGCCTGTGTGCAGGAAGGCAGAGGCTGCAGGAACACATCCTGAGCTCTGGTTGGGGAGACCTGAGCTTGAGTCTACCTAGGAGGGCCTCGGGGTTTACTGGCTGCAGCTGAGCGTCCAAACTGTCTGGAAGGTGCCGGGTGCCCACGTCCATCAGGAGGGAAGCCAGGCTTAGCCCCTCAGGCGCCAGAGCAGTGCTGGGCCTTAGAGCCCTGTAGGGGATGGGCAGGGCGGCCCCTGGACCTGGTCAGGCCTGACTGCAGGGCCTGCTCTGTGCCTCTTACATGCAGGCAATGCGGTCAGGTCCAGGCCTGACCCTGGGCAGTGGAGAGACTGCTGGAGGACGAGTTTGCCTCAGGGCAGCCTTGCCCAAGGAAGACCCGCAAATATCACCCAGTGCTGTGGCCCGGGCCCTCCGGGACTCACCCCAAGCAGACAGACCAGGAGAGGAGTGGGTTAAGCCGCTTCCTTTATTAGGACAGTGCGTGTCTCCAGCAGAACAATGCGTGTGGCGCTTCCTCCCCAACCCCCAAGGACGCCCACCCACAGCCCAGAAAAAGCCAAGACAAAAGTGAAGGCCCCTAGTTCCCGAGGCGACACCCCTGCCAGCTCGGGCACACCACGACTGCACCCCAAAGCGTCCCGTCCACCTGCCTGCAGTCCAGGGAGCAAGACCCCGAGATGCGGGCCCCACCGGACCGGCTCACTGCTGGTCATCTTCAGGCCAGCTCAGGACCTCGGGCCTTCAGACCACACATCCACCAGTCTCTGGGGAAGTTCGCCTCCAACAGGAGCCAGCCGAGCCTGTTTTCACCCCGCTCTCCCCTGCAGAGCTGGGCCATGGGGCTTCAGGGCCAAGCCAAAGGCGAAGAGCCGGAGACGTGGATACCAGAGCCGGTATGTGCAGTGGCGATGCCTGGCAGGTGGGAGCAAAGGCTTTGGGCCCTTGTTTGGCTCAATCCCTCATGGCTTCGTGGGGGCCGGTTCTCTAGGCCCCCACACCAAGTCCAGGGCAGACAAGGGCACAGTCAAGAGGGGTCACATGGCTTCAGAGGGGTCGGACCTTTCTAGAAATTCCTTGCAGAGCAGCCACTGGGGTCTCTACCCATTCCATGATCAGGTCAGCTCAGTAAGCTCACTGTAGGGGATGTGCACCCCAAACTTCAGAGGCAGCTCTGGCTGGGACGTGGTCGGAGTGGGTGGAGCCTTTCCTGTCTGGGCGCTGCTCACGGAGGCGGGTGCTCTCCTCTTCCGCATCCCAGGAGAGCTGCCGAAGAACGTGGGCGCCGGTGCCTGGCGTCTGTGGGGCTAGAAAGCGGCCCCGCCTCTCAGCTCCTCTGCGGTGAACACGGTGTCCACCTTGCCAATGATAGCAGCTTCTTTGGTCTGGGCGTCCTGGAGTGCAGGGGTCAGGGCGAGCCATGCTGCTGCTGCCTGCAGCTCACAGCACAGGGCGACGGAGGAGGGAGGCCCCGGCCTCAGTGAAATGCCAACACCAGGGCATGGAGCGCTCTAGCAGATGGCACAGGTGGTACCTGCCCCTTGCGGTCAGGGTGCTGAAGAGTGAGCCTCTGCCAATCCCACCAGGACCCAGCTGCGGGCCTGCAGGGCCAGGCCGCTGTTTGGAAGAGTGGCCGAGCGAGCGGGGTGCAGCCTTCCCCTGCCAGGAACCCACACATGGTGCGTCCCACTGGCCACCCGCTTCCTTTTTCTCGGGGCCAACAGTCCATACAAACCTGGATGTGAGCAGGGCACGGTGGTTCCAACCCAGTCCTCTTGGCCCGGGGCTGCACCAAGCTGAGGCTTCAGGGATGGCCACGGGGGCCTCCATCACCGCCAGAGCACGCAGCTGTGGAAGCCGCTCAGAGCGGTGCCAGCAGGTCTGTTCCGTGGCCCGGTCTGGGCTGCGACCGGAATCAGCAAGAAATGGCTGAGGGGCTGGAAGGCACAGGCTGGGGCGGCCTCACACCTTCTGCGCCCGGCCCCACCCCGGGGACCTTCAGGGTGCTGCTCTGCTTGATTGAATGTGACCGTCTTCAGGAGCACCCAGATGCTACAAGGAGGTCCAAGGTCCCCTTCAAACTGCCAGTCACCCCTGTAGTGAAGACAGTGCACACACGGCCGCCTCTGCTGAGCCCCCGAGCGTGGCAAGGAGACTCGCCTCAGAGCAGGCCCAGAGCACGGAGGGACTCGCCACAAAATCCGCCTCCATGAGCCGACGGTCCCATTTCATAAGGCAGAAATGGCTGCACCCGCCTCCCTGTCATGGGGTGAGGCCTGAACCCCGCAGAGCTCGGCGCAAGCCCTTCACCTCGCCTGCTTTCCCGAATGCCTGTAGTTTGCGTCAGAAGGGGAGCCAGGGAAGGTTCCCCACATCCTCTTTCTCCTGCAACCCCATAAGCCGAGGCCTGCATCTCACGCCAACTAACACGCCGGCGGGCTGGGCACTGTCTTCAGATTCTGATTTTGAGGAAGGATCTGGATTCAGTTTTTCATTAGAGACCAAACATCCTTGTACACTTGGAACAGGAAAGATATTTAAAATATTTATATATATATATATATATAATATATATACTTTTATTATTCACCCGTTAACTCCATAATATGCCAATCGCGGGCCAGTTTTCAGCAGTTACATTCCCTTGATCATGCCTGCAGAAGGATGTGGTTAACTGGAAACAGAGAGACCAGAGACACGGCCAGAGGTGACAGCAGCTGGGCCACTGCAGCGCCATTGTCAGTTCAGCGGCGGTTTGGTAAAGCCGGTTCAGTTCCACTCCCTCTGCCAGGGACGCTCACGTCTGTGAAAATCGGACCAACAAGTGGCGGGTTCCATTTCCTGGTTTGAATTCTCAGTGGCTTTGTCCAGAACCTCACTGGCGGCTGGTTACTGTAACACCAGGCCGACCTAGGGGAGCCAACAGGGAAGGCGGGGGTGAGCCGACAGCGGCCACGGATGCTCCCGTGCCCACACCCAGCCTGGAATTCTCTTTGAGTGGCTGGTTTTTGGGGGCCTCACCTGGGAGGGCCCAGCAGAGCTCAGAGAACCACGTGGTGTTGAGCAAACCCAGGGCTCGCACATGCTAAATGTGGGCCCCGGCCTGCAGCTCTGAGGGCCAGCAGCTTCCCACGCGCTGCGGGAGCTGCCGGGGCTTGCTGGGCCACACGCAGCCCCTTGCTGCTCGGCATTGGTTACTGCTTCCCAAATCCCAGGGCAGTGGAAGACGGGTCAGGCTGAGAAGAGAGAAGCGCCCGAGGCTCGCCTGGGGCCACCTTGGGGAGGAGACTGACCACCTCCTGCTCAGCGCCCGCCCCGCGGCCTGGTTTCTGCTGACAATGTGGCTCCCGGCGCGCGTACCTTCTCTGCCCCATGCCGGGGCACTTCCAATTGTAAAGGTAATACTGCAGGTTGCCGTCCCCTATGCCGAACTTCAGCTTCTCCAGGAAGGTTTTGTTCTCCATGAGATCCAGTGCATTGAACACGTCAAACCCTTTCTGCACGGCGGCAGGGACAAATCAGAGTGGGTGAAGACCAGCGGAAAAAAAAGATCAAAGAGTGGGTGAAGACCAGGCAAGCCGCCGCCAAACTGTCCTTCCTGTTCCCGCACCGAAGGCCCACGCAGCTGCCTGAGAGCACCAGCCCCCCGGAGCCGCAGCAACCCCAGCCAGCACCAGACTCTGCTGGGGCCGCTGGGCGCCACCCCCCTCCCGCCTCATCCACCGTGCACAGACTGGGAGAGTGGGGTCCGGGCGGCCACTTCTGCACAGCCAGCGCTCGGGGCTCACTCCCGGTGAAGCGCAAGGGACCGTGCGGGGTTCGGGAACAGAACGGGTCAGCTGTGCAAGGTCAGCACCTTAGCCTGTGTCCACTGCCCCGCCCCACGCTCCACTTCTTGCCTCGCAGCCCAGGATAACCCAGTCGTCTCCCTCCTTGCAAGAGTCGGCTCCCTGTCGGCACTGGGCTGCCCTGCTCTCGCCTCCCCGGGTTCCCCCAGTGCTCCTGCCCCAGGCTCTGCAGTGCTCCCGTGATGCTGCCCCTGGCCCCTCCTGGGAAGCAGCTCAGGGAAACCTTGCGGAGTTCAGGTCCCCTCACGGCTGGGAGCCAGACTGAAACCTCCAACACCTCCCCACATCTGTCCCTTGGTGCATCCCAAAGTGCGCCTCGCACCCATCCCCACTGAAGCCCTTCAATCCCCAGCGCCCATCCCCGTTCCACCCGCACCCCAGGACTCCTCACCATCTTGGCGAGCACCAGGGCGTCGCTCATGAGGTCGAGGAGGGGCGTCTGGGGTGTGGACGTTGTAGAAGAGGTAAGCAGCTTTCAGACTCCTGTGGGTGGGGTGGCTCATGATGGTGGAGGGCAGCGTGTAGAAGCTCAGGAAGTCGGTCACCTCGCCGCTGGCGTTCTACGGAAGACAGTGGCCATTAGGCCGCGGGATCCTGCCACAGCCGCACTGTCCAGGTGCCTGCTGGCGGGGCTGACCCCAAACACGCTGCCCCACAGGGGAGAAAGCTGCAGCCTGTGACTGGCCTGACCCCTACAGCCGGGAAGAGTCCCCTCATGCCCAGAAAGCGCCTTTTTAGTTCTTGCTTTTTTTTTTTGGGGGTCACACCCGGCGACGCTCAGGGGGTTACTGCTGGCTCTTTGTTCAGGAATTACTCCTGGCGGTGCTCAGGGGACCATATGGGATGCCGAGGACAGAACCTGGGTCGGCCGCATGCAAGGCAAACGCCCTACCCGTTGGGCTATTGCTCCAGCCCCTCCCTCCTTTTATTCTTTTTTTTTTTTTTTTTTTTGCTTTTTGGGTCACACCCGCGATGCTCAGGGGTTACTCCTGGCTCTGCACTCAGGAATTACTCCTGGCGGTGCTCAGGGGACCATATGGGATGCGGGGATCGAACCCGGGCCGACACAGGCCGGCCGCGCGCAAGGGCAAACGCCCTACCCGCTGGGCTATCGCTCCGGCCCCCCTCCTTTTATTCTTTACTGTTGTTCTTCTGGGGCCGCGCCTGTTGTTCAGGCTCGGGCACCACATGTGCGGGATGGAACCCAGGTGAGCTGAGTGCCAGGCGAGTGCCCTCCTGGCGGTGAGCCGAGAGGATCACTTCAACAAGCACCAGTTCTGCTTGCTTGGTCTGTGGGGGGGGGTGGGGGCTCCTGCTTAGAGGGAACCAGGAGGTTGGTCTGTCGGGGGGTGGGGGCTCTGGCGTGCTGCTTAGAGGGAACCAGGAGGTGCAGGGGGCTTGACCTGGGCTCCAGGGGCCTGGACATGTGACGGGCCCTTTAAGTCACCTCCCAGTCCTCAGGCTGCCTTGAGGGAGGGGCAGTGTGCGGGGGCAGTGTGCGGAGGAGGCAGCCCCTCACCTCCACCACAAAGGTGTCGATGATGTTCTCCTGGGGGTAGAACCAGTGCTCCACCTCCTCCTGGCTCATGACGGGCGTGAGGTGGAACTGCCTCAGGTACCCCGTGAGGAGCGGTGCACGACGGGAATGTCTTTTTTTTCCATTGGTCGCAGCCCCGCTGTCTTGGGCGTCTGGAAGGCAGATAAGGAGAAGGCATCAGACGAGTGGGCAGGGTCTGGCCTCCCTCTTGAGAGATCCGGCGTCCAAGTCTCACTCCCACCCAGACCGAACCACTCAGGAGTTCCAGGCCGTGTTCCCCACTGACAAGGCCCAGGGTCTGCTGCTGGCTCCCGGGTCCTCTGGCCCTGCCCTCCTCTACCGTCACCCTCTGTTGAGGCAGTGGCTCTGTCTCTTCTCTGCAGGACCCAGAAAACACAGACTCCCCACCCCCACCGCACTGCCCAGAGTTCAGGCCTTCCTCCTAGGGCGGCAGCTCGGGGGTGCCTGGTCTCTGTCCAGGCTGCTCAGCAGGACTCCTGACACTATTCCAACATTTCAGTTGTCACAACTCAGGGGAGGGCGTTGTGGCATCCGTGGCAGGAAGCCAGGAATGCTACTGACCCCATAGGTACATAGATGGGCCCCAAGACCAAGTCTGTCTGAAACGCAGGGGCAGGAGGGGGGCGCCTCCGGCTGCTTCTCCGCCTTCCCGGCCCCCCATCTACACTCCGCTCTGCCTATGGGCACTGCCTTGAGCTCCTCACAGGGAGGGCCCGGGGCGCCTCACCACTTTTCCTAGGAAATGTTCCCAGGGAATGAGGCTGACAGCCGGGCTGGGGAAGAGGCTCAGACCACAAAGGCGGGGCTGGCCATCTTGGCGGCAGAGACAAGGGACACCAGCTCCACAGTCACCTGGAACACTGCAAGCCAGGCCTCTCTGGGGACACGTAGGAACCTCGGGTCCTGTGCTGACAGGCAGTCATGCTGGGGTTCACACCCACAGCCGGGGAGGTGGGGGAGCCCCCCGCTGCCACACCACGGTGAAGCGTCTGCCTACAGGGGCAACCCCCACTGTGGCCCCGCGAAAAGGACCCTATGTCTGCTTACATGGCTGGACAGGTCATACCCTCCGTAGCGGCCTATCAGAGCTGTCCCCACCCTGGGGAGTTAATACAGTCTGGGGCAGGGCAGGGGGCCCAGGCTTGCAGGACCATCACTGTGCCGACCAGGAAAACCTCCGGGGACAGAGGGAGGGACTATGCCCCCAAGATGGTCCGAAGCAGACGCAGGCAGAGAACAAGAGCGATTCCCCACGCGGGCAGCAGCTCAAGGAGCCCGAGCACACGCCCGCGAAGACCCAGACGGAGACGGGGACAGGTGAGCACCACCCACAGCCCCAGCTCTGCCTCTGAGCGGCACAGCAGCTTAGAGGGGTCCTCTGGGGCTCAAACGACAAGACTGTGTGCTTTTAGGTGTTGTGTTTTGTTTTGGGGAAACACCCGAGATGCTCGGGGTAACGCCTGGCTCTGTGTTCAGGACAGTCCTGGTTCTACACTCAGGGATCACTCGTAGGGAGCTCGGTGGGGACCAAATGGGGTGTTAGGGGATCAAACCTGGTCAGCTGCATGCAAGGCAAGCACCCTCCCCACTGTACTACTGCTCCGGCCTCGACAAGTCAGTGCCCTGGCACCTGTCTATAGCTGGTGGCGAGGCGCAGGAACAGAACTGAAGAGGCACCAAATCAGACAAACCCCTGTTCTAGACCAAGAGCAGAAACGGGAAGGCCTGAATGCGGACAGCCGGAGCGGCCCCTTGCCCCGGGGGTAGAGGTGGCCCCGCCCGCCCCACTGGCCTCTGGCAGCGGTACAGCTTCATGGTGCGCTGCATGGTCATGTTTCTGCTCAGGTGGGGAGAACTTCACCTCGATCAGCTTGCGCGGGTTCAGGGACCGATGCCAGTACCTGTGGGGACACAAATGTCCTGTCCTTGAAGCATTCTGGGAAAGACCGAGCCACGAGATCTCAAGATGGCCAGCAGGAAGCACGAGAGGCAGAGTGACCGGTGGGCCAGCCCTGGGGTGGGAATGGGGTGCTGCTCGCCAGACCCCTGCTGAGGGCAGCCTCGTCCTGGCCCGACCTAGCTTTTCCTTGTCTTTTTTTTGGTCACACCGGTGATGCTCAGGGGGTTACTTCTGGCTCTACGCTCAGGAATTACTCCTGGCGGTGCTCAGGGGATCATACGGGATGCCGGGGATCAAACCCGGGTCAGCCATGTGCAAGGCAAACATGCTCCCGCTGTATTATTGCTCAGACACCCCCCTTCCTAGCTTCGCTTTTTTTCTGTATGCTCCCCTGGGAGCACTCCGGGAGCACTCCTGCAGCCGCAGCCTCCGGGGACACAGTCCTTGCTCCTGGCAGCAGTCCAGGGAAGAGCCTTCGTTCTCCCCAGGTGGCTCTTCCTCCCTCCTGCTCTGCTGCCTGGGTAAGTCCCCTACTGAGATGGGCACGGCTGTTCTTGGTCACAAACTATTCAAAACAACATGAGTCACCCTGTTAAAAAGTCAGGACACCATCATAAAAACTCAGATCCAGGAACCGGAGATAACCGGGGTGAGAGGGGAGGGTCAAGGCACTGCCTGGCATCCCATCAAGCCTGGTTCCTCTCCGGCACCACAAGATTCCCTGGGCACCGCCAGCTGTGGCCACAATACCCCCACACCCTGCACATGAAGGCCCTCAGAGTTGGGGCCAGAGACCAGCGAGCACATGCCCTACCTGGGTGAAGCCCCCAAGCTGGGCCATTAGCCCCCCCGCTGGGCCATTAGCCCATCACCCCAGCAGGGCCGGTGGGCGCATACCCCCGCACCGAGAGCCGGCTGTGAGCAGTGACCATGACTCAGGCCTGTACCACCAATACCCCAAGCCCCCAAAGGCGGGGAGGCCCCTCCAATTCAGATTTGGGTTCCTCCTTGAAAACAAAGACAAAAGGGCCGAGTGATGGTGCAGCGAGTGGGGCGGGCACTTGTCTTGCAGAGTCAGGCCCGGTTCAATTCCACGGCCACCCCACGGTCCCCCTGAGCCCTCCAGGAGTAAGATGCCTCCCAAAAGCAAAGACAGAAAGACCCGAGAAGTAACCCCCACCCCCTGCCTGATTTGGGGCCATACCCTGTGGGGCCCAGGCTCACTGCGGTGCTGGACTGGAACCAAAGTCGCAGCCCCTGCGGCCACGTGCAAGGCAAGTGCTTCCCTCCTGTCTGTCTCTGCAGCCAGCCCCTCTCTGGAAGCCTCCGGGTGGGAGACACGGCCCAGGCTGCACCGCTCCTCTCCCAGCCTGCAGGGGGGTGTCCGTGGGCCCCTCGCCTCCTCCCCGACCTTTTCTAGGGCAAGGTGCCCTCAGCGCTCCCCACTCTCCCTGTTCCCAGCACCCGGCGGTCTGAGACTGGTACCTGCAGGTGCCGACAGGCTTTGGCAACACCACCCCAGCAGTGTACACGGCCTGGAAAATGCCCTCCAGGTGGACTCGCGGGTTATCTCGCGGATCAGCACAGGCGCCACCCGCTTAGAGCGCAGCTTCTTGTGCACGCACAGGAAGTTGATCTCCACCATCTTCTTCTCCCTGGAGGGGGCAGGAACAGCCGGTGAGAGGCCACCGAGGCAGGCATGCCCTGGGGTCCAGGAGCGACCCAGCCGACCCAGGGCCGCCACCAACTGCCCTCCCTGCAGTGGGGACGCTGTCATAGACTAGCACCCAACGGTTGGTGGGAAGCGAGCAAGGACTTGAAGCTGCCGCCAGCTGCTCCCTGATGGCCGAGAGCTGGCAAGGACACCCGCCTTTAGTAGGCCGGAACTCCAGGATTTCAGGGGTCCGCCTCCCACAAGCTTCTACAGAAAATGCCGAGACAAGCTGGGGGGCCCCATGCCACCTGGGCTGGAACGTGGCACCTGCCCAGCTCTGACACCACAGGCCTGCGTTCCCAGGAGACGGTGCCTCAGTTACTCTGTGCCCGCTGCCAAGAGTGGCTCCATTTCAGCTGTTACTATGCTACACAGTCCTGTGATTTGCCAGGCTCTAAGACTGAGGGTTTCCCAAGGCCAGACCCGACAATGAAGGGGTAAACCTGAGGCTAACGGTCAAGTAAGCAGCGTGAAGACCTTAAATAACCAGAAGGCCTTAAATAACCACAGGCAGTGGGAGACATCAGTCTTAGCAACACGCGAGGGTCCCGGGAACAGAGGCGCCCGCCTGCAGGAACTGCAGGGAATCCCAGCCCGTCAACTTGAGGAGAAGAAACACGACCAAGTTTTCCTTCCAAATCCCTCGTTCGGGCCTAACTCCTGACCCGTCCCACGCTAACTTCCTCTCCCTCTGGGTAGGGAGTTTCTTTTCCTTGCTTCAAAGAGTGAGTGTGAAAAACTTACTTTCAGTATTTTCTTTCATTTTTAGTTTTTGGGCCATACCTGGCCGTGCTTAGGGTTTACTCCTGGTCTACGCTCAGGGAATCACTCCTGGCCATGCTGGGGGTGAGGGTGGGGCATGGAATCAGGGTCAGCCGTGTGCAAGGCAAGTGTCCCTATCGCTATGCTATCGCTCCAGCCCAGATTTTTAGTATTTTCATCCTTGAAAACACTGAAGAACCTCGGAATCACCAACCACCAGATACCCACATCCCTGCACCGTCCTGGTCAGGTCACGCCGAGCAGGAACTTACGTGTCGTAGATGTGGATGTTGGCAGGGATGGCGCTGATGAACCCAACCAGCTTCCGACTTGAGACCACTCGAACTCCGCAGTGCCACTGGGGAAGCCAGCCCGGCGCGCAGCGCCTAGGAGAGAAGGGGCGGGCTGTGGAGGGCCGTGGGCGAGGCACCCTGGGGTCCTCAGTCAGGCCTAGTTCTGACCTCACCTCCTAGGGCAACACCTGAATTCTCTTGTGGGCAAAGCCCCACAGACTCCCCAGCAGTGTTGTGGGGGGGGGCTTCTCCGGTGTTAGGCAGGCAGCTCAGTGCTGGGC
The DNA here is from genome assembly GCA_021461705.1 of Cryptotis parvus. NCBI lineage: Eukaryota > Metazoa > Chordata > Mammalia > Eulipotyphla > Soricidae > Cryptotis > Cryptotis parvus. The sequence continues at coordinate 28,701 of JAJIBD010014210.1, forward strand.
CTGAGGATGAGGTACTGTTTGGGCTAGGCAGTGCTTAGACGACGCCTGGCAAAACTGGGGTTGGGGGAGGGCACATGGTACAGGGAGCCAACCTGGTGCCAGCAAAGCAGGTGCCCAAACCACTGAACTATCTCTCTGGCCCCAGGAACTTCTTTTAAACCTTAGCAGCTCACCCCGCCTCCTGTCTTAAGCAGAGGCACCCACCGGACAAGAGGACCTGGCGTTGGGAGACGGTTCCCACAAAGGTGCTGCTGGCTCGGTCTCGCTGGGCAGCAGGAGGACCACCCTGCAGCCCGGCCAGGCCCTCAGCACGGCAGCTGCTCTCAGTGGTCCTGCCCTGTCTGGCCCCAGAGCCAGGTTACTGGGGAGGCTCCGAATAACTCACCACAAAAGGAACTCGGGAGAATAGTCGAATCGGAACATGTTGTCGTCGTCTTCCACATAGTTCTCGTTCAGGAGCGTGTACAGCTCCTTCAGCTGCAGAGAAACAAAGCGCGGCTTAGGGCTCTGCCGGGGCGGGGGCACCTCCAATACCTGAAGGCTTTTGGGGTTTCAGAACGATGAAAGCTACATTTGATCTCATAAATGTGGGTGCTCCAGGCACAGCGGGGCACAGATGGTGGTGGGAAACAGACCCCGCAAGAGGCAGCGTGGCCAGCAGAGAGAGAGCAGCAGGTCAGTCAAACAGCCCCTGCACGGCCGCAAGGAACACGTGGTGCTGGGAGGCCCCGTCCAACCGCAGGGGTGAGGAGGGCCGCAAGAGCTGGCAGCTTGATGTCACACCTGCCTGGCTCCACCCCCACAGCGCAGGGCTCACGGGGACCCAGCGTCGGTCACTCACCACGCGGCGGTCGCCCAGGTCCAGGGCGTCCCAGGTGAAGCCCTGGGGCAGGGTGTAGGGCTCCTGGCGGATGTTGTCACGGTCGGGCTCCACAGGCCCGTGCGTGTTCACCACTTCCCTGCAAGAAGAGCCTGCCGTCCAGCCCTCCTCGAGGCTCCCGGGCCCCTACCCCAGCCGCCAGGGCCCAGCTCACATGGGACTTCTCAGGCCCTGAAAGTGCGAGACACCCCACAGACCCCCCAACCACGGAACCCGAACGTCAACCCACACCAACTGGGAATCCAGTTGAAGAACACTCTGTCTCGGCAACCCTGCCAGTTCCTCTGCCCGGCCGGGGTCCTGCACCGGCGGCCAAGCTCGTGGCAAGCTCTGGCGTCCGAGGTGGCCGGTTTCTGGGCACTCCTAAAGTCCCCTTCAGTTACAGTTACTGAAGGACAACGTTTATCCTGACTCATTTGGCTCGTGCCTCCTGGTTGGGGTAAAGGGGACCGTCATGACCCTGGCTCAGGCCCACTGACCTAGATGGGCTTATAAGGCGCGGCAACAAGAGGCGTCTTTGTGTCAACAGCGAACAATGCACCGCCCACTCTTGCACCAGATGACGGTGTGTGGCGCCAGCCTTCAGCTCTCAGAGCTGGGATCCAGTTCACTGGGGCAACGCCCGGGCTCTGAATCCTGCAAGGAGCCACTGGACCTGGCAGCGCTGCTGGTGAGTGACCCCCTGACAGACCCGAAGCCCCGCAGAGTGGGGGCAGTGGGGGGGTACACGAATCACACCTGCAGTCACATCAGACTCATCTGATAAACCCAGAAGAATCTGTCACGTAATTCTGCCTCTTGGAATTACCTGTTCCACCTGGCACACCCCAGAAGCACGCAGTGTCCCGTGCATTCTGAGCACGGAGCTTTCCGTTGGGACCCGTTCCGCACGCTGCTCCTCGCTTAGGGCTCTGTACACGCGAAGCAACTGGATCTTGCTTTGGTTTTTCAGTGCAGGGGATCTAGCCTAGGACCTCCCATATGCAAGGTCACACCCTGACCGCTCCGCTTCCCCAGATTCCTGGCCCATACGTGACCAGTGTGCAGAGTTGAGGACACACCTTTCACACACGTGCAGCACACACTGCACACGGTCTCAGGGATACCATGGCTCCAGTCTTCATTTAGTTTAGTTTTTTTGGACTCACACCTGGCTATGCTTGGGGACCACAAGGCAGGGAATCGAACCCAGGTCAGCCTACTGTACTATCGCTCCAGCCCCTCATTATAGTTTTTTTTCCCCTTTTTGGTTCACACCTGGCAATGCTCAGGGGGTTACTCCTGGCTCTGCACTCAGGACCATATGGGATGCAGGGAATCGAACCCAGGTCAACCATGTGCAAGGCAAACGCCCTATCTGCTGGAGTATTGCTCTGGCCCCTCATTCTAGTTTTTTTTTTTTTTTTGCTTTTTGGGTCACACCCAGTGGCGCTCAGGGGTTACTCCTGGCGGTGCCCGGGGACCATATGGGATGCCGGGATCGAACCCGGGCTGGCACAGGCCAGCCGCGTGCAAGGGGCAAACGCTCTACCGCTGGGCTATCGCCTCCGCCCACATTATAGTTTTTTAAAGAAGTATTGAACCACTCCAGGTTTCAAAGCATCACTGCTAGCCAAAATGACAAATCACTTTGCATTTAAAAGTGTGCGGTGGAGGAGAGAGAGGCGATAAGGTGCTTGCCTACACAGTCGACCAGGATTCAATCCCCAGCACCACATATGGCTCCCTGAGACCTGCCAGGAGTGATCCCGAGCACAGGAAGGCCTAAGCAGGCATGGGGCTAAAACAAAACAAACAAAAAGAAAAAAATGTGCAACGGTGGGGTCAGAGACAACAAGGACGTCTCTTTATGGCCGATGCCAACTGTACCCCTGGCACTGCGTATGGTTCCTCCTAGCAGACTGCTTCAGGAAGGGGGCCCCTGATTTAAAAAAACAAACAAAAAAAAAAGAGGCTGAAGAGATAGTCCAGTGGGGAGGGCGTTTGCCTTGCACACTGCTGACCCGGGTTCGATCTCCGGCATCCCATATGGTCCCTCGAGCGCTACCAGGAGTAATCCCTGAGCACCACCAGGTGTGACCCAAAGAAAGAAAAAAAGAAGTGTGCACTGGCTGAGATCAGGGTTCGGCCAGGACCGGGGCTCCTCTACGATGAAACATATAGCCAGCTAAGTCAGGCGGCTTCTCAACTCGACCTCTGAGGAGAGCGGCCCATGGGCATCCATTTCCACTCATCACACACAGGACTCGGCTTCTTCAGAGATGCACACTGGCCGAGGCTGGGCTACACAACACGGGCTACTGCGACAGACCCTGAGCTGTGACCGATGCCTACGGAAAATCACCGCCCAAGAGCCCCCACCTCATCGGTCGAAACCCCTCATGCACTCGGCCGGGACCTTGACCAGCCGAGCAACGTCTGAGCTGGCCGAGGATGGACATACCTAATTTGGGGACAGGTTGCGTGTCCCAAAACTGGTAGCTTCGCTTGCTGGCCTCCTCCATGGTTTTGGCGGGTCCCTGTCCCACTGAGAACAGTTCAATGGCCTTCTGTATCTCCTGGATCCTCTCGGTGGGCAAAGAGTTCATCTGGACAAAACAACGCCAGGAAGAGAAAGGGCCTTTATGCCATTGAGTCCTTCTCATTAATGACATGTTCAAGACTCATGGGACAAAATCCAAGGTGCGGTTCCTTTGTCTGAAACCCCCCCCCCAACCAGGTCCCTGAGTAAATGGCAACCATAGAAGCGACTAGGAAGCGACCGAGCAGGGACCCTACGGTGGGTGGGAGTTTCTCCCCGCTTTTAGCTTTGCACTGTTTGACGGCAAAACCAATGCATGCTGGATGGGAAATTTCAAACAAACTCAGAAACGCTGAACGCATATAGGACTCGTGGAAAGCCTGACAGCCCTGTCCTGCGACTGAGATCCTTGTCGTGAATAGTCTTTTGAGGGACAGAAGATGGTAAGAAGGGTAAGGAGAGAAACATACAACTTCAGACAACTTCAGACTTTATTTTTGCATGCATATTCCAAACGCACACACTTCCCAAAGCCTGAAACCGGGTCGCCTGGGACTAATCCCACAAAACGCTCTTCCCTAAAGACAACGTGCAGGAGCCCTTGGGAGATGGGGGACCCAGCAGTCAGTCCTGTGTGTGGTCCACAGGAGACACCGTCAGTGCCCCCACTGGCAGCTTGAGGGATCCAGACTCGGTTTTACCAACAACGCGCTCCCGGTCTGCCCTGTACATCGCTGTTTACTGAGATCCGTACTTTATTTTTTTTTTGCTTTTTGGGTCACACCCGCGATGCTCAGGGGTTTCTCCTGGCTCTGCACTCAGGAATTACTCCTGGCGGTGCTCGGGGGACCATATGGGATGCCGGGGATCGAACCGGGCCAGCACAGGCCGGCCGCGTGCAAGGCAAACGCCCTACCCGCTGGGCTATCGCTCCGGCCCCATGAGATCCGTACTTTAGCAGGATGAAGTCTAAGAGGGAGCTTTGCTGGGTCAAAGGCTACGAACACCATAAATTAAATGGCGACCAACGTGTTTGCTTAAACAACAAGCATCAATGAACCCAGGAAACTGTTTCTGAAGTCCTCATCTTAAGACTGGTGAACCCTGGAGGCCAGAGGGACAGGACAGGCGGGAGGGCGCTTGGCTTACACGCGGCTGGCTTGGTTCGATCCCCAACACCCCAGCTGTTCTCCCCAAGTTCTGCCAGGAGTGATCCCCAAGCACAGCTGGAGTGCCCCCCCAAAAAGATTCATCAAACCTCAATCTCTGGCGTTGTAGGAGGAAAACACATTGCTTTAGTTTACGGTGTTTAACCAACCTGTCATATTTTGATGGACCATTCTATCATTTGTGAATTACCTGCTCACGCTATTTAAATTTATTCACGCACCACAAATATTTTTCCCAGATTTTTATCTTTTGCTTTTTTTATTTGTTTTTTTTGGGGTGTAGTGACCAAATTTATCTGAGACCCAGGAGGGGTCCATGGCCCGTGAGTTCAGCGCCTCTGCGGCAGCTGCCTGGGCCAGCACTGGGGGGCACGAGGATCGAACCCGGGCCGGCACAGGCCGGGCTGCGTGCAAGGCAAACGCCCTACCCACTGGGCTATCGCTCCGGCCCCTGTACATCCAGTCTTTCTGGCATCAATTTTATGACTTTTTCTTCATTTCTGTTTTGAAAGAGAAGAAGACTAAATAACTGCTTATTCCTAGGAGGTAAGACCAAGTGTGATTTTTTTTCTTCAGTTTTCTAGTTTCCAGGCACTGTGCTCAAGAATCCCGCCTGGGGGCGGAGCGATAGCCCAGCGGGTAGGGCGTTTGCCTTGCACGCTTGGCCCGGCCTGTGCCGGCCGGGTTCGATCCCCCGGCGTCCCATATGGTCCCCCCCGAGCACCGCCAGGAGTAATTCCTGAGTGCAGAGCCAGGAGTAACCCCTGAGCATTGCCGGGTGTGACGACAAAAAAAAAAAAAAAAAAAAAAGAATCCCGCCTGGCAGTGCTCAGGGAAGTGGATGGGGCTCAAACCTGGATCCACCACATGCCAAGAGCCCTGCTGCTGTTCTATCACACGGCCAGTGTGAGTTTAGTTTTAATTCTATTTTTGTTTCTGGGTCCCACCTAACTGCTCGAAGCACATTCCCAGCTGTACTGGGGATTGATCCTGTACAATCCCGCAGGCAGAGCCGGGGAAGTCGGAGCTGCGCCTCCTGCGTGCCAAGCGGAAGCTCCAACCTGGGGCTGCCTCTTCCATCTACCATGTAATGACGCTTTTTTTGTTGGGTCCTACCTGGCAATGCTCACGGCTTACTCCTGGCTCTGCACTCAGGAATCACTCCTGACTGTGCTCAGGGACCATATGGGATGCTGAGGATCGAACCCGGGTTGGCCGCTTGCAAGGTAAACGCCTACCTGCTGTGCTATCGCTCCAGCCCCTGACGATACTTTTCTTGCTACCTGTGTGTAATTTCCTAAATCAGAAATAATAAGGATTTTCCGTGTAATGAGCTGCATAACCCATAAAGAGGAAAATGGGAGAACAACTAAATAGCATTTAGTTTAAATTTTCTAATTTCAAAATAAATCATTTTGTTAGTGGCTTGAGATCAAACCCTCACCTTAAACAAACAAAACCCCCAAAGCTAAAGCATAGGCTGGAACTAAAATCCCTGCCCAGGACAGATAACCGCTCTCGGCCTTAGAGCAGACGCCTCATCTGTCTCAGGCCAGTGAAGGTCTGGGAGAAACTTGAGTGACGTGCCAGGCAAACCTCATGAATGGTGGGCAACAACAGCGGCACTGAAGAGGTGGGGGCTGTATGTGAGGCCAACAACGGTGGCGCCCGGACGGGGGGCTGTATGTGAGGCCAACAACGGTGGCGCCGGACATGGGGGCTGTATGTGAGGCCAACAACGGTGGCGCCGGACGTGGGGGCTGTATGTAGTTGGAGGTTAGTTTCAGCAGGGCTCCAGGAACGGTGGAGTGTTGAGGACGGAACATGGAGCTTCTGCCTGCAAATTTCCGAATCCTGTATCATGGTCACAGCCCTTTGGGCTGGTGGCATTTCCTTTTCTTTTGGCTCTGGGGATACACCAGAGCTATACTCCTGCTCTCCACTTAGGACTTACTCCCGCGAGCTCAGGGAACTCTATGGGTGCCAGAGACCGTGCCTGGGTTGGCCGTGTGCAAGGCAGGGCCCTACCTGCTGTCCCTATTGCTCGGGTCCAACTGGTGGCACTTTTCTTCCCACACTAGGGTGTAACAGTAAGGCAGGATGCCAAGTGCAGGTACACAGGAAAAGACTGGATTCCCGGGAGGCCACGAGCCACCTCAGGCATGGGGCATTCTTAGCCTTCCCAGGGCCCGCCCTGAGGAGGGGGGCTGACCCGAAAAAGGCTTTGATAAGATGCTCTATTTCCGAGCAAAGAACCCAGCCCTAGGCCAGTGGTTCTCAGGCAGAGGGACAGAGAGCACCGGGTGCTGCGGAGAACCACTGCTCTAGGCCACAGGCACTGCGACCCGACGGCCCCGGGCACAGCACGACATGCAGTCAGGCACCTGGGCACGCGGAGAGCGCCATGCTCGGAGCCGGGGCTGACCTGCTGTGTCGCCGCTTAGGGGGCCACGGCATCCTGTCACCTAGGTCAGGGGCGGCAGAGGGCAGCGGAGAGCTCCAACGCCGCCATCTTTAAGTGACACCATCGGAGATGGTCAATCTAAATTGCTCCTCGAGCGTCTGCCCCCATACGCTCTGGGCTAACGGGTGGGCCCCAAGTCTCAAGCACACACAGTGTCCCGCGTTACCTTCACGGGCTGGTCCTGGGGCGGAATCCGTCTCATTGCCTTTCTCTTTCTTCTTTTTCTGTTTCTTTTTTTCTTCTTCTTGGCTCCAGCGTCATTGGCTGGACTCAAACCACTACAAGACAAAGTAAACAGTGATGCCGGCTTGTTTCTTTGGAAAATCATGACTTGAGTTACTCTGACAAAGAGCTTTCTGTGGAGCGGCCCTTCCTCCACCAGGCCGGTGAGAGACCGCGGGCCCTGTAGGGCCCCCTGCAGGCCCCAGCCGCGCCCAGCGCCCTGCCAGCTCCAGGGCCCCGAATGGCGTCCTACTTGCTGTGAAGCCCTTCCCCAGCCGTTCTTTCATCTGAGCGCTGCTTTCCCTCAGCTGACCAGGATGCCGGCACCCAGGCCAGGGGGCAGCTGTCAGCAGGCTCGTTCCAGCACTTCCTTGGAGCCTGGCATTTCACTTTTTGTTTTTTCAGATTAATGTGTTTTTTTGAGGTGCTGGCAGGGACGGAACCCAGGGCCTCACAGGCACAGCACGGACTGGCTGAGCTCGGCCTAGTCCCCAGCCCAGAGACTACATCTGCCTTTGATTCTGTTTGGGGCCGGCAGTGCTCAGGGCCTACTCCTAGCTGTGCTCGAGGAGCACTCGCTGTAAAGGACAGTGGGGAGAGACTCCTGAAAACCTTCCCAGGCCTGCACCCCATCCTCCTGATGCCGGGGTTGGCACCGACTGAAAGCCGCAGGCAAGGAACACAAGACTGCTGTGATCTGAGTCTCAGTCATGCCGGCTCAGAGGACGCGCGGGAGCTTGGGCAGGCAGCAAGGAAGCCCCGGGCCCCTCACTGCACAGCACGGGAGGCGCGTGTGGCGTTGGCTGGCAGTCGGCATGGCGACGTCCGCTACGCAACACACGCAGAAACGCAGCAGACCAGGCTCTGGACTAAACAGTATCTATGACTTTTCTGTATGTTTCTGGTAACCTGACTGTGGGGTTGGAGAGATGGTACAGCGGGAAGGGTACCTGCCTTGCATGCAGCCAATCCGGTCCCATCCCTGGCCTCCCGTCTGGTCCCCTAAACCCTACCCAGAAGTAATCCCTGAGCACAGAGCCAGGAAGAAACCTTGAGTATCCTGGGTGTGGTCAAAAACAAAAACAAAACATCAAAATGAAAAGGCTGAGAGGTAGCCAGTGGGCTGGAGCCCTGTTGATCTTTGTCTGTTTTGGGGCCACACCCAGAGCAGTGCTCAGGGCCTACTCTGGCATTCTGCTCAAGGGTCATCCTGGCGGTGCTCAGAGGACCAAATGGAGCGCTGGGGCGGAACCTGAACAGCTTTGTGCCAGGCAAGCGCCTTATCCAGGAACTTTTGCATGTAGGAGACCTGGGCTTGATTCCCTCACCCACCCATACATGGCCAGTATCCCCAGGAGTGACCTTGATAGCCTGGAGTGGTCCCTGAGTAGCACCCTCAACAAAACAAGACCAGCAAAAACGAAACAACAAAAAAGATGAAATCAGGACAGTAATCTGAGAATGGAGGGGCCCTAATCCACACCGCTGCATCCAATTTACTGTGTTCAGCCGGACACTCTACCAGTTACCAAAGAATTCCAACAGTATAAGCCATATTTTCCAGCGCCAGGGAGAAGGCTAAAAGGGACTGGAGCTCACGCCTTGCATAATGAGAGGCCCGTTTGGCCCCGGCACTGCAGGGGTCTTCTGAGCACTACTGGATGTAGTCACAAACACCAAACAGCCACAAAACATTTCTCATATCTTTACAGTAAAGATCACGGACGCTTTATAATTCAGAACATGTTCACGGTCTTAAAATACCCGGGATTGATTATACTACCATCATCCACCCAGCAAACCACATGCTCAGACGCCACCTGTCACCGCGAAATGCTACTTTTGGCTGCGGAAAGTCTTCCTGCCTGTTCTCGCCCCACACTTTGCTGGCCTCACACCCCCGAAAAAGTGGCCTCCTGTCTGGGCTCTGCCCCTGTGGGCTTTCCCACCCAGGCTACCTGCTAAACGCACTCCTGTGTGGACAGTGTCTGAGTGCCTGTCCCATGCTGCTGAGAACCTAGAGACGCAGCTTCTAAGCCTGGAGGGTGGCAAGGCTGCGCCCTCAAGGCTGCCCCCACCATGCCACCTAGCGCACGCGCAGCCGCCCCACCCTGGGATAACTGCCCACGCTGCTCTCCGGCCCAGTGCACGCTCGCGAGAGCTGCGGGTCAGGCTGAGGCCACCTCAGTCCCTGAGAGAGGTCCGAAGGCCAGGTGACCACTAGGCACTACATTCACAAGACACGGATGAAAAGCCGCAAGAGAGAACTAGGTCAATGAGAGATGAATCTGGAAACGAACGTGGAAATAAGGTGAACTCCTTAAAACCGGATGGTCAGCAAAGACAGACAGGGGCCACCATGACAGTAACGGCTGGGGTGATCACTCTGGACAAGAAGGAGAGCGGAGCAGGTAAGGGGAGACGCCTGATAACCTCAGTCTCTGCTGCAAATCATGATGCCCAGAAGGAAAGAGAGAAAGAAGAAAGTGCTTGCCCTACGGAAGGCTGGGGTGGGGTGGCGGGGGGAAACTGGGGACTGGGTGGTGGGAAATGTACCTGGCGCAGGGAGTGTAGTGGAACTTCTATGACCGAACCGACCACGAGCAACTTTGTAACTATGTATCTCACAGTGATTCAATTAAAAAAAAACAACAAGGAAATGAAACGCCAAAGCCCCCCCCCCCCAAGCAAAACAAAACCAACCAGGAACCACGACAAAATTCATGGCATAAAGATAATCCTTCCACGCAGTGACTCACTCTTTTTTTTTAACCACACAAGGACCCACGTGTGGCCTCTGGCGACCCAACGTGGTTTTAGCCACTCCGAGACGCCCCTCTTCAGTCCCAGAAGTACGCGCAGCGCCGTAAGGTTTTTTTTTTTTTTTTTGGGTCACACCTCGCGATGCTCAGGGGTTACTCCTGGCTCTGCACTCAGGAATCACTCCTGGCGATGCTCGGGGACCATATCCGGCCGTGCCGCCGCGTATAAGGCAAAACGCCCTAACCGCTGGGCTATCGCCCCGCACTGGGGCTGTAAGGTTTTAAAAAAAGTCTGCTGGGGCCAAAGAGAAGCTCGAGGGGGCTGGAGAATGTGCTCCGCATGCTGCACGCCCAGGCAGAGCCCCCTGGTGCCGTGGGTCCTCTGCGCACTGCCAAGGTGACCCCCCAAGCCCCAAGCATGGCCAGGTAGGACCACAGAAAAAAAGAGGGAAGAAAAAAAAAGGGCTGGAAGGGCTGGGCGGGGGGGGCCGCTTGAGTGAGGGCCAGGGAGAGGATTCCCCGCAGCGCAGCAGAGAGCAGAGGCCCCAAACCAAAGCCTGATAAAGAACAGGCAGAGGGGCCGGAGCGATAGCCCAGCGGGTAGGGCGTTTGCCTAGCACATGGCTGGCCCATGCCGGCCCGGGTTCTATCCCGGCATCCCATATGGTCCCCCGAGCACCGCCAGGAGTAATTCCTGAGTGCGGAGCCAGGAGTAACCCTGAGCATTGCCGGGTGTGACCCAAAAAGCAAAAAAAAAAAAAAAAAAAAACAGGCAGAGCTGCAGGCGGGGCCCCTGCGAGTGGCAGTCAATATGCGCATCTCCGAGTGACCACCAGGGGTCACTCCCAAGCACAGAGCGACCAGGTGTGGGCCACGCCCCAAACTCAAAGGAATAAAAACAAGCGGCAGCTCCACTCTGGATACAATGGCCAGATCTTACTTCACTTATGAATGAATTCTCTGAGCTCTGTAAAATGATTCTCCATGAAAAATCATTTTAAGATTTTTTTCATTTTTGAGTCACACTTGGTGATGCTCAGAGGCTGTTGCAGGACACCTAAAAGCCTAGGCCTCTGCATCTGCCCTGGATTGCCTCCCTGCAGGTCACTTCATAGATAGGGGGATAGTCTGAATGTGGCAGTCTTATCTGACCATGTATTCTGTACTGGCTGGTATAAATATTCTCTCATGCTACGACAATCATCGTGGGACTAGCTAGATCTTACCAGCATATTTGCCTGAGATCAGAGAGAAATGCTGTTTGCCTCCAAGCAAGCAAGCATGGCTCCCTGATAACTCA
>JAJIBD010014211.1:0-19086 GCA_021461705.1 Cryptotis parvus
AGAAAGGTGGACGGAGGGAAGCATCAGGTCTCCCACACATTCTTAGTCGTTCTGGAAAGCCCCCTTGCTTGAACAAATGAGAGAGAGAGAGAGAGAGAGAAAGAAAGAAAGAAAGAAAGAAAGAAAAGAAAGAAAGAAAGAAAAGAAAGAAAGAAAGAAAGAAAAGAAAGAAAGAAAGAAAGAAAAGAAAAGAAAGAAAGAAAGAAAAGAAAGAAAGAAAGAAAGAAAGAAAGAAAGGAAAGAGGAAGGACAGACAGAAAAGACAGAAATAAAGAGGAGAGAGAGAGAGAGAGAGAGAGAGAGAGAGAGAGAGAGACCTGCTCACTAAAGTAGGGGCTCTAATCTTTTTTTTCTTTTTTGGGTCACGCCTGGCAACTCCTGGATACTCCTGGCTCTTTGCTCAGGAATTACTCCTGGCAGTGCTCGGGGACCATATGGGATGCCGGAGATCAAACCTGGGTTGGCTGCGTGCAAGGCAAATGCCCTACCCGCTGGACTATCACTCCAGCCCCCGACTCTATTTTGAACCAGATAAAATAATTGTCACTGATCGAGAAGGCCACCCACTACACATTCTGTCTCTTTTGTTGGTTGATGAATACGAACTGTTTGAAAACCCACGATAGCCAGGACGAGACATTGCCAAGTGGCCGGAGAGGTTTCATGGGGGTTGGGCAGAGACTGCAGGAATTGGCCTCGCCAAACACCTCCCGCCCGTTGTCCTACAATTGAGGGCCTCCGCCCTCCCCATTCGAGTAAGATAGTATCCTATGCCAAAGGAGGCCCGAAAAGGTATAGCCCCTCATATCCACAGGCTACTGAAGGAAGGGGTGCTGCAGCCTTGCTTGGTCTGCCTGGAATACTCCTCTGCTCCCCGTCGGAAGCCAGGAAGCGAGGACAATAGGCCTGTGCAAGACCTGCGGAGGGTGATGAGCGGGTGGAGGACATTCATCCCACAGTACCGAATCCTTATACTTTGCTCAGTCACCTATCGCCCTCCCAGGTGTGGTATACAACCCTTGATTTAAAGGATGCTTTCTTCAGCATTCCACTGTCAGAAGTCAGCCAGCCATTGTTTGCTTTTTGAGTGGCAAGAGGATAGGGGCCAGACCGGGCAGCTCACTTGGACCAGGTTGCCACAAGGATTTAAAAACTCTCCAACTTTGTTTAACGAGGCCCTAAGTCAGGAACTAGGACACTTTCACCAAAGGCATCCACGAGTCACCCTGTTACAGTCTGTGGATGACTTACTTCTAGCAGCAGAAACTCAAGAGGACTGCATTGAGGCTACTGAACACTTGTTGACGGAATTGGGTAAGATGGGATATCGGGCGAGTGCTAAAAAGGCCCACATCTGAGCAGAGGTTAGGTAAGACAGAGAAAGGAACAGTGGACCAATGATTGTCGAAAGTCTATTACAATCCACAACATGTAAGAGAGGAAAGAGAGAGAGAGAGAGAGAGAGAGAGAGAGAGAGAGAGAGAGATGGAGAACCTGCCATGGAACAGGCTAGGGGAGAGGGGAGGGTATCGGGGACATTGGTGGTGGGAGGTGGGCACTGGTGAAGGGATGGGTGCTGGAACACATGGCTGTAACCCAAACATGAACATTTTTGTAATCACGATCACGATCTTCCCGTTAATCATCTATTTGCTAGAAGCGGGCACCAGTAATATCTCCATATGTCCTGTCTCATGCCAGTAGAGCAAAGGGCATCGGCTTGCTACAGGAACATAAAGAGCCTAAAAACCATTATATTAGGTCATGGGGAATGACCTAATATAGTGTTACTGGCATTAGGCATGTCAAATACAACACGAGCAGCTTGCTAGGCTTGCCGTGTGGGAGGCATATTCCTTAAACACCTCCAAATATAGCATTTATTGATGAACTGCTGGCGGCCGCTTGCCAGCCCAGCGGCAGCTGAGATGGGCTGGTCGGTTGGGTGGAGTTCTGAAGAGAGGGAAGTCCGGATGTGGAAAATGGCGGCACCCATGGAGTGGGTGGGGGGTCGTCTGGCTTGTTGTGAGGGTTCTGCCGGGGTGGTGGGCCAAGGCTAGAACCCACCATGCCTCCCGACTGCCTCATGAACGGCTGGGCACAGGGAGAGCAAGGAGCCGCTCTGCCCCATGTCTAAGAGTCTCTGGACCAGCATACCTGGGCCGGATTGAGGAAGAAACGGCTGCAGGGTGGGTGTCGATGATCCGGGCTGTGATGGGCTGGTCGGTTGGGTGGAGTTCTGAAGAGAGGGAAGTCCAGATGTGAAAAATGACGGCACCCATGGAGTGGGTGGGGGGTCGTCTGGCTTGTTGTGAGGTTCTGCCGGGGCGGTGGGCCAAGGCTAGAACCCACCATGCCTCCCGACTGCCTCATGAACGGCTGGGCACAGGGAGAGCAAGGAACCGCTCTGTCCAATGTCTAAGAGTCTCTGGACCAGCATACCTGGGCTGGATTGAGGAAGAAACGGCTGCAGGGTGGGTGTCGATGATCCGGGCTGTGATGGGCTGGTCGGTTGGGTGGAGTTCTGAAGAGTGGGAAGTCCGGATGGGGAAAATGGCGGCACCCATGGAGTGGGTGGGGGGCGCGTCTGGCTTGTTGTGAGGTTCTGCCAGGGTGGTGGGCCAAGGCTAGAACCCACCATGCCCTCCCGACTGCCTCATGAACGGCTGGGCACAGGGAGAGCAAGGGAACCGCTCTGCCCCATGTCTAAGAGTCTCTGGGCGAGCATACCTGGGCCGGATTGAGGAAGAAAGCGGCTGCAAGGTGGTGTCGATGATCCGGGCTGTGATAGGCTGGTCGGCTGGGTGGAGTTCTGAAGAGAGGGAAGTCCGGATGTGGAAAATGGCGGCACCCATGGAGTTGTTGGGGGGTCGTCTGGCTTGTTGTGAGGTTCTGCCGGGGTGGTGGGCCAAGGCTAGAACCCACCATGCCTCCCGACTGCCTCATGAACGGCTGGGCACAGGGAGAGCAAGGAACCGCTCTGCCCCATGTCTAAGAGTCTAAGAGTCTCTGGCTGTCAGGCGCGGTGGCCAAGTGGTAAGGCGTTGGTCTAAGTAAAACCGAAGATCGGGTTCGAACCCCCCGTCCGTGCCTAGATCGTGGCTTGAGGTCTAGCCCTGGAGATCTGGTGCTCTTCATGTGGCTTGCCGTTTCCCATTTTGTAATTGTCAAAAATAAATAAATAAATAAATAAATAAATAAATAAATAAATAAATAAATAAATAAATAAATAAATAAATAAAAAGGGCCACATCTGTAAAAAGGTCAGTGACATACCTGGGATATCGGATGGCAGATGGAGCCAGGGCTGACTGAGGCCATGAGACAAACTATTCTAACCATTCCACCCCCACTTCCCTAGAGGACTGAGGGAGTTCCTAGGCTCGGCTGGGTTCTGCAAACTTTGGATTCCTGGGTTTGCGGGAGATAGCCAGACCCCTTCACGGAGGCCACCAAAGAGACTCCAGACTGGAGGTGGGGAGAGGGCCAACAACGAGCTTTTGACCAGCTGAAGGCGGCCCTTCTTCAGGCCCCCTGCCCTGACCCTGCCAGACCCGGACAAAGTCGTTCACACTGTTTGTGGATGAGAAGAAAGGGGTGGCTAAAGGAGTTCTGGCCCAGCAATCGGGTCCCTGGAAGAGACTGTGGCGTATCTTTCCAGAGATTAGATGTAGTAAGCGTCAGGATGGCCCCCTGTCTCCGCATCAGAGCAGCCATCGCTATATTGGTGAGGGAGGCCGACAAATTAACTTTTGGACAGACCCTCTGAGTCACAGCCCCCCATCTGGTGGAGGGGATCCTTAAACAACCCCCAGGGAAATGGATGACAAATGCTAGACTCACTACCAGGGGGCTTCTGTTGGACACCCCGGATTACCTTCACAGATCCTGTGACTCTGAATCCTGCCACCCCTGCTGCCCAACCCGGAACTGCAAACTCTAGTACATGACTGCAAGGAGTTTCTCTCAGAGATTACCCAGGTGTGGGCCGACCTGAAGCACACCCCCTATCTAGCTGTGAGCTAAACTGGTACACTGATGGAAGCAGTTTTGTCCAAGATGGTATCCAAAGGGCTGGGACAGCAGTAGTCGACCAAAAGGGAAACACGTTATGGAGCAGTGCCCTCCCACCCGGGACTTCGCCCAAAAAGCAGAGTTAATTGCCTTGGCTGAGGTCTTGGAAAGGACAGAAGGGAAACGGGTTAACGTCTACACTGATAGTTGCTATGCTTTCGGCACCATCCATATACACGAAGCCATCTATTGTGAAAGAGGATTTCGCACCGCAGAGGGGAAGGACCTGAAAAACCTGGCTGAAGTCCTGTGTCTGCTGACGGCAGTGGAGAAACCAAAGGCAGCGGCAGTGATGTATGTCCCAGGCCATCAGTCAAATAAGACTCCGGAAGCTGTCGGCAACAACGGGGCGGATCAAGAGCCTAAAACAGCAGCAAAGGTGAGCCCCCCCCCGCCGTAGTTGAGGCTATAGATGTGCCTGTCCTGAGCTCCCTGCATTGCCCCCACCCACCAGAGTACTCCATGGAAGATTTATCCTGGATGAGAGCCCATACCCTTACTGAAGAAAGGGAGGATGGATGGAGAAGCGACTGGGAAGGCCGGCTGATCCAACCTGAGAAACCTCGGTCGGTTCTTGTTAACTAACTTACATAAGTCCACTCACCTGGGAAAAGGAAAGTTACTGGACTTGCTGGTCTCTGCACACCTCCCATTTCCAAATCAGACAGTGGTCATCCGTCAAATCGTGGAGAAATGCTACAGTCGGGACGAGGGAAGGGGCATCACCCAGGTACTCAGGAACGGGGAGGGCACCGGGAAGGAGCTGGGAAGTGGATTTCACAGAGGTAAAGCTAGGGAAGTTTGGATACAAGTATTTGCTAGTGTCTATAAATACCTTTTCGGGCTGGGTGGAGGCTTTTCCTACTAAAAAGGGAAACAGTGGAATAGTGGTCAAAGCCCTACTGAAGGAGATTATTCCCAGGTATGGAGTACCTGAAGCATTCAGGTCAGACAATGTTCCGGCTTCCCTTAGTAAAGTCCTGCAGGGACTAGCCCAAGCCATGGGGGCCAATTGGAATTACGTTGTGAATATAACCCCAGAGCTCAGGACAGGTAGAAAGGATGAATGGGACACTGAAGGAGACTAACTAAATTGGCCCTGGAGACTGGCGGTGATTGGGTAACACTCCCTTCCCTTAGCCATCTTCTGAGTTCTGAACTTCCATTATGTCCATGGGCCAACTCCCTTTGAAATCCTTTATGGGGGCCCCACCCTCCATCATTCAAAGGACATAAGGCCCGAGCTAGGTAATCTGGCACCAAATTATCTCGACTGTGCTGGAGGCTTTGGCCAGGGTGCAGCAACAAATCTGGCCGTTAATCCAAGCATATCATACAGCTAACAGAGCTCCGACTCGAACATGGCATAGTCCCGGGTGACATGGTGTGGGTTCAAAGGCACCAATCAAAAACTCTAGAACTTAGATGGGAAGGACCTTACGTTGTGTTGCTTTACCACCCCCCCACTGCCCTCAAGGTTGACGGGATCGGATCATGGGTGCACCATTCCCAGGTGAGACAGGCACGCCCTCAGGAAAAGAAGGTAAGTGGACCGGCACGGCAGTATCCCACAAACCCTCTCAAGGTCCAGCTATTGCGGGATGCTCCTGGAGACAAGAGCGACATCCTTAACACTCCGTGGTCCCTCCTAGGAATCCTGCTGATGGTCATCCACAGTGCGACTGGGAGCAACTCTCACCAGCCATATAAACAAACCTGGGTTTTAAGGAGCGGAGATACCATGAAGAATGGAATGTAACTTCAAATGCAGCAGCGGCTCAATGGACCTGGTGGCCTGCCCTGTATGTAAATCTGGAAGGCGTACTCAGAAGTCTACTATAGCCTTCCCCAGAAACAGAAAGGGCACTACATGAGAAAGAGAGCATCAGCAGACACTTCTTCACTCCTCGGCCGTCAGGCCCTCTGCGCCAATGGGTTTTTGCCTGCCCAGGGTATAAGACCTGGCCAGTGGAGCCAAGACTGTGCCCAGTGGAAGTGCGTAGTAGCCAATGACAAAAACTGAAAATGGACAGTGACTCCACACTTAATTACCATGCAATTTGCTAAGTCATACAACTGATGAAGGGTGGAGCAGGAGTCAAACCCTGATAAAAATCTTTTACAGAAATAGAAAAGGAGCAGAATCGGGTAAGCGGACTAACCTGGGACCTCCAGCCCTACAAGCGGCTATGGGTGGGGGGGTTCTGTTCCAAATACTGTTGCAATTTGAACCGATCTCTGGTCCCATAGGACCTAATCCCATGATAGATCTAGTGTCAAAATCTAGGCCAAAATTAATTAAGCCAATGCTGCCTTTGCCCATGGTGGGGCACCCCCTGTATCAGATACTCCCAATTCCCAAAGTAACGGCCCTGATTCCCACAAATACCGTCCCCTCTATTGTACCTTGTAGCCCCTTGGAGACCCTCATGGTCACTGCATTTAAGGTCTTGAATAGAACAGCCCCTAATTTAACAGATGCTTGTTGGCTTTGCTACAGCCCTTCACCCCCTTTCTATAAGGCTATCGGGATTGATTCCTATCTTGAAGTCAACACCTCTGCTCCAACTGAGGGATTGGAGGCCCAATCCGCCCGGTCTGACCATGGCTCAGGTCAGTAGCCAAGGAAAGTGTGTAGGATAGGTTCTCCCCCCCAAAAAAAATGTTGTGTAATACTGTAATTGAATACCCAAACTGAAATGCCTCTCATTGCATCACCCCAGTCAAAAAGTGCTTGGTAGGCATGCTCACTAACTGGACTGACCCCCATTTAGCAGGATCGGTCTTCAATGCCTCCAGAAATTCTGCTTGAGGGTGGTGGTGGTTCCTAAGCTCTTCTACCACCCAGCTGAACATCCCCTTCCCTTACTAGATCAACCATCCCTGGGCCTGGGGGAACCTATCCACCACCCTAACATTGCTACTCTATTTGGTGTGAAGCCTTGCAGGGGCGGGTACTGGTGTGGCACCGTGTTGGCCACCCAATGCTCCATTCTCACCACCCTTAGGGGCAGCCATCGATAAGAATCTAGACCACATTGAAAAGCCTATAAAAAAAAAGAAAAAGTCTATCAGCCACCTTAAAGATATTCCCCTAACTTCCCTATCTGAGGTAGTCCTCCAAAACAGAAGGGGATTAGACCTACTGTTACTTAAAAATGGTGGTCTCTGTGTTCCTCTGGGGGAGGAGTGTTGCTTTTATGCTGACCACACTGGGGTTGTCCGTGACTCTATGACCAAACTTTGAGAAGGCCTAGAAAAAAAAGGAGAAAAAAGGCCAGGGAAGGCTGTTTCGAATCCTGGTTCAACCAATCTCCTTGGCTAGCCACCCTCCTGTCCGCGATGGCAGGACCAGTAGTAATCTTCCTGCCCCTAGTCACCATATGACCTTGAATTCTCAATAGACTAGTGGCTTTTGTCAAAGATTGAATCAACACCGTTCAGCTTTGTTTTTTTTTTTTCTTTTTTGTGTCAAACCTGGCAACACTCAGGGGATTACTCCTGGCTCTTCACTCAGGAATTACTCCTGGCGGTGCTCAAGGGGACCATATGGGATGCCTGGGATCAACCCGGGTAGGCCGCATGCAAGGCAAACGCCCTACCCACTGTACTATCGCCCCTGGCCCCCCGACACCATTCAGCTTTGGTCCTCCACCAACAATATCAGTCCTTATATCCCTTTGAGGATGATTCCTCAGTGTAGTCCAAAGAACGGGGGAATGAAAAGATAAGGTAAACAAAAAGGAAGATGGCTGTGCAGAATAAGATTAACAAAAAGGAAGATGGCCGAGGAATGGGGAAAGGGCCAGGAAGTTGACCTGGTGCGTGTGTCAGACGTGCCATGCCGGGATGGGCTCATGGCGGGCATGGATGGACAGGTCAAAAGGAGATGACCCTGTGTACGTCCTGCCTACTTGCTCATGTAACTGCACACTTATAGGTTAAGAAGCAATAAATCTTAGGTGGACAGGCTAGAGATAGAATAGTATAGATTAATAGTATAGACTAGGTACCTCATGGGCCCTTTGTGATGGACAGGAAAAGCCTTCATAAGGGGCCTTTTTGGGAAGGCTCAAGGTCCCTCCCTGCCTGTTTGGACCTGTGAGTCCGTGTGGGAGCTGGACCCTGGCTAGCCAGCACAATAAACTCTGCTTTGTTCATTACATTCCTGTGTAACTCTCTGTCTCTCAAAAGGGGATAGAATTCCTGGACCCTAACACAAACTGTCCTACAAAGCGGTAGTAATTAAAACCGCATGGTATTGGAATAAAAACAGACCTGTGGATCTATGGAGTAGAGTTGAGTATCCTGACACCCATCCTCAAATACATGATCATTTAATATTTGATAAATGTTCAAAGAGTCCAAAATGGAGCAAGGAAAGCCTCTTCAACAAGTGGTGCTGGGAAAACTGGACAGCTACATGTAAAAAATGAATTTGGACCTCTATCTAACACCATCCACAGAACTCAGATCAAAATGGATTAAAGATCTCAATATCAGACCTGAATCCATAAAGTACATTGAAGAAAATATAGGAAAAACCCTCCATGACATTGAAGCTAAAGGCATCTTCAAAGTGAAACACCACTAAAGAAAGAAATTAGAAGCAAAGATAAACATATGGGACTACATGAAACTAAAAAGCTTCTGCACCTCCGAAGAAACAGTGACCAATATAATAGAAAAGACAGTCCAAGAATGGGGAAAGAATATTCACCCAATACCCATCTGATAAGGGGTTAAAATCCAGGATATATCAGGCACTGGTAGATCGTTACAAGAAGAAAACAGACAACCCTCATCAAAAAACTGGGGAGAAGAAATGAACAGAAACTTCAACAAGGAAGAAATTCGAATGGCCAAAAGACATGAGAAAATGCTCATCATCACTAATCATCAGAGAGATGCAAATCAAAACAACAATGAGATATCATCTCACATCACAGAGACTGGCATATATCCAAAAGAGCAAGAACAACAAGTGCTGGTGTGGATGCAGGAAAAGGGGACACTCATCTATTGTTGGTGGGAATGTCAACTGGTACAGCCTTTTTTGGGAAAACAATATGGACATTCCTCCAAAGACTAGAAATTAAGCTCCCATTTGACACAGCCATACCACTCCTGGGAATATACCCTGGGAAGCCAAAAACACCATCCACACTCTTATGTTCATAGAAGCACTATTCACAATAGCCAGAATCTGGAAACAACCAGTGTGCCCGAGAACTGATGACTATGCAGCTGTTAGGAAAAAATAAAGTTATGAAATTTGCCTATAAATGGATGGACATGGAGAGGATCATGTTGAGGGAAATTAGCCAGAAGGAAAAAAGACAGATATAGAATGAACTGTATTTAGAAAGATGCTGATCTCAAGACCAGCTCAGATCAGCCGAGTTCAAGCCCAGGTAGGCGGCTCTCGGAGGCAGAAGTCACCTGGTGTTCCTGGAGATGGAACTGGGATCCCCATTCCCCTCTCTGACCTGTCCCAGAGACCTGGTGGTCCCACCTACAAACTGCCTCTGGGCTCTCGGCCGTGATACAGAGACTCAGACACATGGGGGAGAGCTGCCATCCGGCTCTCCCCTAACTCAGCTGGCCACGAGGCTCCCAGGATGCAAGATGGGTTTTGGGAGTGGGCCCATCACCTCTGTAGGGCCTTAGAAGCAGCTGGATGAGACTCACTCACCATAATAGCAGCCATTTTTGTGGTCTGGACCGGGTACATCAAACTAGTGGAACCAATAATGTTCTAGAATATATTACAGTCTATAATGTGTAAGAAAGGGAAGTTTTATTATTTCCTTCTTTTTGCCTGGGTTGGGCTCCTTTTGTTAGTCTTTTTCTAATGTCTTCAGCTCTGTAGTCAGGTTATCTATGTGGGCCCTTTTCTTTTTTTTTTCTGATTTAATTTTATTTTATTATTCCCCCAAATATTATTACACCATTTTAGACATACAATTGAAAGATGCTCATGTAGAGTTTTGGTTCTACAGTGTTCCAACACCCATCCCTCCACCCAAACCCATCTCCCATCACCAATGTCCCCACCTCCCTCCCCCCTCCCACACCTCAACTACTTGGCGGATTCTGTATGTCATTTCTCTCCTCTTTATCTCTCCCTCCCGCCAAACTTTCCTGCTCTTCGTGGAATGCAGTGCATTAAAAGACATTACTGTTTCCACTATTTTGAAGAACCGTGCGGCCGCTATTGGCCGCGCCCCTGGGCTCAAACTGGTTTTGCTCTGTTAATCTGGTCGTGAGGCAGTTTCCCAGCGTCCGGACAGCGAAAATGGTGGCTAGTGTGATGGGCGAGTCTCATCCGGCTGCTTCCGGGACCCCCAGAGGTGACGGGCCCACTCCCAAAACCCGTCTGCCCTCCTGGGGGTTGTGGGCCCTTTCTTGTTTCCTGATGAATGCTTGCAGAGCTATAAACTTTCCTCTTAACATGGCTTTTGCCATGTTCCACAAGTTCTTATAGTTGGTGTCTTCATTTTCATTTGTTTCCAGAAATCTTTGGATTTCCTGTTTGATTTCTTCTATGACCCATTGATTGTTCAGGAGTGAGCTGTTCAGTTTCCAGGTGTTTGGTTTGACTCCCTGTTTCTGTGTATTGTTAACTTCCATTTTCAGTGCATCATGGTCTGAAAAGATAGCTTGACACAATTTCTATCTTTTTATTTTATTGAAGAATGCTTCTTGGTGGCTCAGCATGTGGTCTATCTTGGAGAATGTTCCATGTGCACTAGAAAAAATGTGTATTCAGCTTTTTTGGCATGAAAAGCCCTGTACATATCCACTAGCTCTCTTTCTTTCATTTCTTCCTTCAGGGCCAATATTTCCTTGGTGAGTTTCAGTCTTGTTGATCTATCTATAGTTGATAGAGCAGTGTTGAAGTCTCCAACTATTATTGTGTTATTGTTAATGTCTTCTTTGAGGTCTCCTAGCAGTTATTTTGTGTATTTTGCTGGCCCCTCGTTGGGTGCATATATGTTTATTAGTGTAATTTCTTCCTGGTGTACATACCCCTTAAGTAATAAGAAATAGTCTTCGTTGTCCCTTCTAACCTTTTTTCAGTCTGAAGTCTATATTATCTGATACTAGTATGGCCACACCAGCCTTTTTGGAGGAGTTGTTTGCGTGGAGAATGGTCTTCCAAGTATTTCTGCTCTTCTGTCTTTGAGGTCTTCTTTTATCACTTCTCTGCACCGTTTAGCAAGCTTGGACGTTAGCATTTGGTCTCCTGAGGCTCGCGCCTTGCCCCGTTAGCGAATGAGCACGAGAGTTTCTGAAGACAGGCGATCTTTTGTGTCTTTCCCTCTCTCGGCATTCTTTGCACAATCATGGAGGTGCTGAACCAGTGGGCTGTATTCTTCATCGATGTTGTCAATGATGGTATCTTCCCATGTTGCTGCAATGGTGCCAAAGAGTTCCCAGTTCCAGCAGAAATACTGGAAGATGCAGCAGAAGCCAGGAAAATCATTCGCACTGCCGCCTGTCCTTTGCCAACTATAAGACCAAGATCACTGCCCTCCGACGCCCTAATGGATCTATCACATCTTCCAGAAAGACAATGGAGAAGATTATGCAGGACTTCTACTCAAATCTCTTTGATAGCCACATCCACCTGCCCACATACCAAATTCCACAGGATGGATATGTCATTCCCAACATTCTCCATTCTGAAATCCGACATGCCATCTCGTCAGTAAAGAAGGGAACAGCACCAGGCCCAGACAAAGTCAGACCAGAACACCTGAAGAATCTGCAGTCTGTACTCATCAATACACTGGCTTGACTCTTCACACGCTACCTGTCCGAATGCAAGGTGCCCTCCCAATGGAAAACCAGCAGGACAGTTCTACTGTTCAAGAAGGGAGACATTCACGACATCGGCAACTATTGCCCCATCTGCCTGTTGTCTGTCATCTACAAGCTGTTTACACGAGTCATCCTGAACAGGATTAGCAGAACACTAGATGAAGGACAACCATGCGAGCAAGCAGGCTTCCGGAAAGGATTCAGCACAATTGACCATATCCACACAGTAACCAAGCTCATCGAGGTTTGTAGGGAGTACAAGATGCCGCTCTGTCTCACGTTCATTGATTTACAGAAAGCCTTTGATTCTGTGGAGACTGAAGCAGTCATCGAAGCCCTAGCCAAACAGGGCGTTCAAACCCAACACATCAAGATCCTTTGTGAGCTGTATTATGGATTCACCACCAGGATCTCACCATTCTACAAAGAAGTGATCATTAATGTGAAAAGAGGGGTTCGACAGGGTGATACCATTTCACCAAAACTCTTCAGCGCCACCCTCGAGAACATCATGCAACAATTAGAATGGGAAGGAATGGGAGTGAAGATAGATGGTCGGCAACTACACCACCTCCGCTTTGCTGATGACATTGTTCTAATAACACAAAACATTAGCCAAGCGGCACAAATGCTGGCTGACTTTGACCGAGAATGTGGAAAGATAGGTCCACAGCTGAATCTAAAGAAAACAATGTTCATGAAGAATGAACTAGTTCCTGAGGCCCCATTCACTCTCAATGGAACAAACACCTCTGAATGCAGCAGTTATGTGTACCTAGGTCGAGAAATCAACATGATGAATGACCTAAAACCTGAGCTGTGCAGGAGGAAGAGAGCGGCATGGAATGCCTTCAAAGGCATCGAAGAAATAGCTAAAAGGACCCCCAAAAGCAGGATGAGAATGCTATTCGGGTCTCCCAGAGAGGAATCGAAAGAGCTATGTTTGGAATATCACGCCTCACTCAAGTGAGAGAAGGAATCCGGAGTTCTGACCTCCGTCGCTATTCCAGAATCAGGGACGCTGTCTCGTTTGCCAAGGCATCGAAAATCAGATGGGCTGGACATGTAATGTGATTTGGAGACAACCGCTGGACTAGAGCCATTACCGACTGGATCCCACGGGATGTCAAAAGATCACGTGGCCACCCACCTACAAGATGGTCAGACTTCCTTGTCAAGACCCTGAAGGAACGGTTTGAGGCTCTTCATATTCCTGAATCAACCAAATGCCATTGGGCTACATTGGCACGTGATAGGGTCCAATGGAAATGTTACTTTTGCCCACTCGAGCAAATCGATGAGTAACGGGATTCAAGTGATCAAGTGATGGTCTTCCAACCTTTGACTTTGAGTCTGTATTTGTTCTGATTATTCAGATGTGTTTCTTGTAGAGAGCAGAATGTTGGGTTCAATTTTTTAATCCATTTTGTCACTCTATGTCTCTTAATTGGTGCATTTAGACCATTGACATTGAGAGAGATTATTGTCATCGGATTTTGTGCCATCTTTCTGTTTGTGCTTGTTGTGCTTTTTGGGTTTGATCGTATTACAGTAGACCCTTCAGTCCTTCTTTTAGAGTTGGTTTTGAGTCCATGAAGTTTCTGAGTTGTTGCTTATCCATGAAGTTGTTTATCTTTCCTTCATATCTGAATGTGATTCTGGCCAAGTAAAGAATTCTTGATGAGGCCTGCAGTTCATTGAGCCTTTTCACAATATCCCACCATTGTTTTTGGGCTCGGAGTGTTTCATCAGAGAAGTCTGCTGTAAATCTTAGGGATGTTCCTTTGTATCTGATTTCCTTCTTTGATTCTTTGATCTTGCAGCTTTCAGTATTCTATCTCTATCTATAGTTTTTGTCATTCTAATTAAGATGTGTCTTGGAGTATTCTTGTTGGGGTTTCTTTTAGCTGGTATCCTACAGGCCTCCTGGCTGTTGAGGCAAGCGTTCTTTAGTTCCTGGAACTTCTCAACAATTATGCCTTTTACAGGGTTTTCTTCTTGCCCTTCATCAGGGTTTTCTTCTTGCCCTTCTGGGACCCCAATGATCCATATGTTATTTCTTCTGGCTTCATCCCGATTATCTCTTGTTGTCTGTTTGGTAATTGTGAGTCTTTTTTCCATCTTCTGGTCTTGTGTAGAGAATCTTTGGAACTCGTCTTCGAGATCACTGATTCTTTCTTCAGTAGCTATTATTCTGCTATAGAGGCCTTCCACTGTGTTTTTCATTTCAATTACCTCATTTTTAATATCTGTCATTTTCATTTGCATTTTCCTCATTTCTTCTCTCATGTCCTCTTGTATTTTATTGATTTTGCATTCCATTGCTTCTTTGAGCATCCTTAACAATTCTTTCTGAAATTCCTTATCACAGAGCTTATACAACTCATTGGTATTGCTTGGCTCATCTGGACTAGTGATTTCACTCACTGAGCTTGATGGAAATTTGCATTGCTTTACCATTATGACTATTGTAGGTTGCAAATGTGAGTTCTTGGGTGACTAGATAGTACAGTTAGTAGGTGTCTGGGCTGTTTGCAGAGTTTGGGTAGGTGGCAAGGAATGTAGGGACAAAGGTTCACTGGTACCTCATGCAAGATTAAGATAGTAAGGACATTTTAACTCTCACACCAGCCTGTCTCCACCTCAGGTATTCTCCCTGGATGTGCAGCTGGCCGGGTGGGTGTCTGGGGTCGTGGTAGAGCCCCAGGCCTCGGCAGAAGGTGGAACTACAACCCCCAGAAGTCCGAGCGGAAGTGGAAATAAACGGACATTTTGAATTCTCACACCGGCCTGTCTCCGCCTCAGGTATTCTCCCTGGGGGGTGCGGCTGGCTGGACACTCATGCGGCTGTTTATTAATACAAATACTAGGAAATTCAACACCAAGGGAAGGTAATACCCTCAAGAAAAAAGAAACAGTACACTAGAGGACTCTATCCCTGAACACCGCAACACCATGGGGAAACAACGCAGATCCCCAGTTCAAAGAACAGATGAAGGAATCAACCCTGAAGACTCAAAAAAGAATGCAGATGTGCATGATCTCTCTGACAATGAATTTAGAGAAGAAATTGGTAGGATGTATGTATATTTGGATTTTTGGGTCACACATGGCGACACTCAGGGTTCACTCCTGGCTCTGCATTCAGGAATTACTCCTGGCAATGCTCAGGAGACCATATGGGATGCCGGAGATCAAACCTGGGTTGGCCATGTACAAGGCAAACGCCCTCCCCGTTGTGCTATCGCTCTGGCCCCCCATTCTAATATTTTAACTTCAGCATTTAACCTTAGATTGATCCTAGTTCTAATTCTCTAAGCTTTTGCTGTTCTTAAGCTTGGTTACATCAGAATCACTAAGAATTTGAAAAAATAAAGATCACAGTTCATATTTAGCAGATTAGAACTTTGAATTTGAAACTGTAGAATGTGAATATTTTTTATGCTGTTCATCAGAGCCTGATAGAAAGTAGTTTTTAGAACCATATTTTCATAATTACTACTATTATTTGATTATCTGATTGAACAAGAGCCTCCCTAGGAATTCTGGGAGACGGGCCATCTATTCTCTCTTTTGGCAGTATATATCCTAATATATGCTGACACCCATGTATGCTTGCATTGTATGCTGACACACAAATATTGCATGCTGATACCAGGATATGCCATGTTGTTGGAGTTTGTTGGTGTGAGAAACACCAGGGCAATATCTAAGAATCCTGGGGAGCAGGTGACATATAATGTCTGGGATTAAACTCAGGGTCTCACGCCAAGCGAACCATGCACACTATTTCCTTTGATCTATCTCCCTGGTCCTTTTTTTGCAAATGTACCAGCATCAGGAATGGATTTAAATAGGTCTCAAAAAATTGTTATTTCTTTAGCTTGTTTAAAATGACAGTTTATTAAAGACTAATTGTACATTCAGGGAATGAATTCACATAAGAGATATGATTGAAATCTTTGAGACTAATGCAATATACTTTCCACTTGATACACTATGTCCCTTGCAGGTGTGGCTGCAGTACCCGGCTGCATCAGCAGGTGGCAGACAGGAGACAGGCATGTCTACACCCAGGGCTCTGCCCTGTGGGCCCTGGATGGTTGATGGATGACATAGAAAAAGACTGGGCCCCTGGGATGAACCCAGAGCCATGGCAAGCTACTATGGTGTATTTGATATGCCAAAAACAGTAACAATAATGGACCTCATTCCCAACAAATGGAGATGTTACTGGCGCCCACTTGAGCAAATCAATGAGCAATGGGAAGACAAATGACAAGGGACATTATGTCCCCAAATTGTATCTAAAAGTCAAGAACAGAATGAAATGCATTTTTAGAAGCCAATTTCATTCCCGAGTGAACTTTTTTTTCCTCACTGTGATTCAATTAAATTTTTTTTCTTAAATAATTCAAAAACTAGCGATGATCCCTGGGCACAGAGCAAGGAGTAAGCCCTGAGAAGTGCAGGTGTGGTCCCCAACTACAGGGACGCAGGACGGGAGGAACTTAAAATTAGACTCGCTGCTTTTAGTTGACTCTCAGTATTTTACTGGAGCCCATTTCTATGGGCAAGGATCGGAGTTCTTCCAACACTCCCAGGAGACTCTCCCGGGCAAGCACGTCCTGGCTGGAATGGGAGCCCCCAGGGAACCTCCAAGGCCCCGCTCTGCTCTCAGGATCTCCCCCTGCCTCTCTGGGCCCAGTCAGCTCCCTCGTGTCCCTGGGCTCCCTGACGCGCACCCTCATCCTCTGCCACCCCTCACAGGCACGCTCTGAGCGACCCGGTTCATGCTAAACCCACATCCTGAGAGAACCCCAGCTCCCCTGCCGCCCACCGCCATAGCCAAACTCCAGATCTAGGTGGTCACTGGCCACCCCGCATCAGACAGAGCCAAGGACAGAGCCTGAGGTACCCCACTACAACAACAGGGGGCTTGCAAGGGGGCTGTCATGAAATAGTGCCTGGACAGGCCTGGCATCCCATAGGGTCCCCGAGCACCGCCAGGAGGATTCCTGAGTGCAGAGAGAGGAGCAGCCCCTGATCATGCCAGAAGTGGCCCAGAAACAAAGAGAGTAGAAACCTCAGGATGTACACTTGGAGGTTGCCGGTTGGCCGTGTGATGGCCCCCAGCCTCTACCCTTCATGTATCTTTGGGAAGTTGATGTGTCCACTTAGTGCCCTACAGTCTCTGCCCACTTCAAGAATGGCTCAGTGGGGGGAGTGGTTTATGGTACGGAATAAATGGTTAACCCTTGAGAAACCGAGGGCTGCCCAGGCCAGCCTAGCGCTTGGACAGTCCACATGTATTGGTCTGTTTCGTTCTCTGCGACCAATGCCCACTGCACAGAGGTCCAAGGTGCCGTCTGATCAGACCAGCAGGTCCTTCCCATCACACGACACCCAGAGTGGGCAGCAGGGGCTCTCCTCCCTGACCCATGACACTGGCCGGGGCCACGAGCAGAACCTTTGGAGGCCAACATCAAGGAACAACTGCTCCCAACCGGCTCATCCTCAGCGTGCGGGAGAGGTCCACGGGCATCATCGGGAAATGTGTACTGCAGTGTGGAGGGTTTGGGGATTTCTTTCCCTGTTGTTCGGGTGTTCCTACACAGTAAAAACGTTCCTTAAATGTTCATCACCATGGGGCCGGAGCAAGAGTCCAGTGGGTAGGGCATTTGCCTTGTATGCGGCCAACCCAGGTTTGACCCCCGGCATCCCATATGGTCCCCCCGAGCACTGCCAGGAGTAATTCCTGAGTGCAGAGCCGGGAGTAACCCCTTGAGCATTGCCAGGTGTGACCCAAAAAGCAAAAAAAAAAAAAGTTCATCACCAGCAATTATACATAAATGCTGCAGTTAGATACGCACCCCTGATACCTGATCAGTGTCGGAGAGAAGAAAAAAGCCACATTAAATTCATAGGCAAGGCAAGTTGGAAACAAAACTTGAATAAGCCCAAATGGATGCCCGTGACTCTCCATTTCTGGCTTCGAGGAGAGAAGATTCTGGGGCGTGGGTGGGCCTAGTGTCTTCCATGTGTGGCTGGCTCCATGGAGCCAATCTTCACAAAGCTTTTAATAATTAAGCAGATGCTGGAATGGCCCCTGAGGTCCTTGAAAAGCATGGACCGGGCCAGGCACCCCTCCCTTGGCTTCTCCCCCCAGGGTGGTGACAGCAATTATGCGCGACCTGCGCACTCACTTGATCACTTGATCACTTGATATCCCGTTATTCATCGATTTGCTCGAGCGGGCACCAGAAATGTTTCCATTTGACCCTATCACGTGACAGTGTAGCCCAATGGCAACTGTTTGTTTCGGGGATGTTAAGAGCCTCGAACTGATTGTTTAGGGTCCTGATAAGGAAGTCTGACCATCTTGCAGGTGGGCGGCCACGCAATCTTTTGGCGTCCCGTGGGATCCAATCGGTGACGGCTCTAGTCCAACGGTCATCTCCAGATCGCATTATATGCCAGCCCATCTGATTTTTTGATGTTCTGGCAGATGAGACAGCGTCCTTGATTTTAGAATAGCAACGGATGTCAGAACTCCGGATTCCTTCTCTCACTTGAGTGGGGCGTGATATTCCAAGCATAGCTCTTTTGATTCCTCTTTGGGAGACCCGAATAGCATTCTCATCCTGCTTTCGTAAGGCCCAGGTCTCTGAGGCGTATGTTAATGCACATATTATAAATCACGTATCACTTGTTTTCCCGTTGCTCATCGATTTGCTCCAGTGGGCGCCAGTAACGTCTCCGTTCGTTGGAAATGAGGTCCATTATTGTTACTGTTTTTGGCATATCGAATACACCACGGGTAGCTTGCCAGGCTCTGCTGGGGCTCTGGGTACATCCCAGGGCCCATCCCCTGGGGTCAAAGTGTCAAAAAAAAAAAAAAATTAAAGTAGTGACATTTCCTTTGCTCAAAGTGCTTAGCACAAATTCACCCTTTTGTGAGGACAAATCCCGGCTATGTCCCTAGCCCCGGGAGTCTGGGTCTGGCTCTTTCCCTCAGGTCCCTAAAGGACCTTTTAGATTTAAAACCGGCCATCGGCCAGTCACGCAAAACGGCGAAAAGGTCACCGGCAAGACCCAACTCTAACGTGGCCACATTTGGCTGCTCCGGAAGCACTCGGTTTCCCACCAGCACTGGGCCCGAGAGGCTCCGCCCACTCAGCGGCC
>JAJIBD010014212.1:0-27845 GCA_021461705.1 Cryptotis parvus
TAACACCGTGAGATATACAATTACAAAGATATACAATTAAAAGTTCATATTTGGGTTTTGGTCATACAGTGTTCCAGCACCCATCCCTCCACTAGTGCCCATCTCCCACCACCAACGTCTCCGGTTCCCTCCCTCCCCCCCAGCCTGCCTCCATGGCAGATTCTTTATTTCCTTCCCCTTTCTCTCTCTTTCTCTTTTCTTTTCCTTCCTGACTATGGATTACAGAACATACATTAAACGGTTGTCATGTCTATCTTTTTGTCTGTATTTAATGCCTTAAGCACTTGGTATTAGTACTTTCGACAATACAATTGTTAGCACACTGTTCCATTTTCTGTCTTACCTAGCCTCTGACTCCCACATGTTTGTGATAATTTCCACCTTTGACAAGACCTCCTGATACATGTTTCACTTGACCTTGGATATTGGTATCATAATATGTACATATATATTTGTCATGCAAATAAATGCAGTCATTCTGTATCTGTCTCTCTTTCTGGCTAATTTCACTCAACATAATCTTCTCCATGTCCAGTCATTTATAGGCAAATTTTATAACTTCATTTTTCCCAACAGCTGCATAGTATTCCATTGTGTAGATGTACCAAAGCTTCTTTATCCAGTCATCGATTCTCGGGCACTCTAGTTGTTTCCAGATTCTGGCTATTGTGAATAATGCTGCTATGAACATAAATGTAGGGTTGGTGTTTCTGCTGCGTATTTTTGGCTTCCCAGAGTATATTCCCAGGAGTGGTGTGGCTGGGTCAAATGGGAGTTCAATTTCTAGTCTTTGGAGGAATGTCCAGTGTCCCCTTTCCCCCACATCCACGTCAGCACTTGTTGTTCTTGCTCTTTTGAATATGTGCCAGTCTCTGTGGTGTAAAGTGGTATCTCATTGTTGTTTTGATTTGCATCTCTCTGATGATTAGTGATGATGAGCATTTTTTTCATTTTTTTGCCATTCAAATTTCTTCCTTGTTGAAGTTTCTGTTCTTTTCTTCTCCCCATTTTTGATGGGGTTGTTTGTTTTCTTCTTGTAAAGTTCTACCAATGCCTGATATATCCTGGATATTAACCCCTTATCAGATGGGTATTGGGTAAATATTCTTTCCCATTCTGTGGACTGTCTTTGTATCTTAGTCACTGTTTCTTTTGAGGTGCAGAAGCTATTTAATTTCATGTAGTGCCATATGTTTATCTTGAAAATGTATTTTTAGGTGGCTATTACTATAAAGTTAAGCGCATTTCAGTTTTAGCAAAACTGAAGATAGATTCCCACAGGAAAATGGCCATACTTAATAACTCTAAGAAGTTGAGAGGTTAATGAAGTCACAAATGAACAAATAAAATATGGCTAGAGAGCCTTATTGGAAGTTTTCACCAAGACAATTCTTCGTGGTAACTCCTTTCAAACTTCTCTGGCAACAGACTTGCTAGCATTTCTCCTTGGTGCTAGCTCATATAATATCATGGGTCTCTCTTGCTTTCTGCTAGAATTTTCTTGCTTATTTCTGTTATTTTTTGAAATCTTATTTGACTTATTTAGAGTCAGACTTTAAGATCCATTATATTTTAATGTCAGAGTGGGTAGAGGAAATGGTACCACCATCTAACATTTCATCAATCCCAGTTTTGGGCCTAGAAGTAGCTCAGAGAAATGGTACCACCATCTAACATTTCATGAATCCCAGTTTTGGGCCTAGAAGTAGCTCAGAGACTTAGAGGCTTACCTTCTAAACATAATACTCAAGTTCAATCCCCAGTACTGTTCCATGTGTCCAACATGATAATGGTATCTCTGCAGTTTGAGGCTTGCAGCTTTGTTGTCTGTGATCCCTGGCACCACATATGGTTTCTAACCACACTATAGCCAAATGTGAGTCACCTGGCAAGTATGTGAATTAATACTGTAACTGAAGTGTGTGGGGGTGCCCACCCAGGGGACTTCAGATGTCGGGGAACACCAGAGTCCCGACAGAGCCGGGAAGCGAGTTCCCTTCTATGTCCGAGCCGGCAGGGAATGGATGAAGACTCAGAAATCCGATGCAGTTTTAAAAGGCTTTACTTATCACAGGTTCAGGCATACAAATCAGCAACAGAAACACCCTGTGCTTAGGATTCCTGGCTAGAACCCCAACCACATGTTGGCCAAGATGGCGGCCACCACGTGTAAAGGCCCTGAAAAGAAGAGACAAAGACATGACATGACATGACTCCCAAAAGAGTGCAAGCCCCAAAAGAGAGCCCAGAGAGAGAGAGAGAGAGAGAGAGAGAGACAGAGAGAGAGAGACAGAGAGAGACAGAGAGAGAGAGAGAGAGAGAGAGAGGAAGCAGGCTGGTCTTATACCCCTGCAACTCAGACCTCCCACTATTATGGGAAGCAGGAAAGGTCAAATGCCCTTAGGTAATTTCTCCCAGCACCTCACTTAGGCCCTATTATATGCTAATGTTTTGAGCCAAGATCTGCCTGGAAATGCCTTTATAGGGTAGAGAAGGGGGTTTCTGAGATGGCATGTCTCTGTACCAAAGACTAATACTAATGCCAGTTAAATATTTCTCCAAGCCTTCACAAGTCTCGTCTACTTCACGGTAGTTTTGTATTTTAGTTGCCTTTGAGTTATCAGGGAGCCATGCTTGCTTGCTTGGAAGCAAACAGCATTTCTCTCTGGTCTAATACTTAGAGAGCCAATGTGGCCAGGCAAATATGCTGGTAAGATCTAGCTTGTCCCACGATGATTGTGGTAGCATGAGAGAATATTTAAACCAGCCAGTACAGAATACATGGTCAGATAAACTGCCACATTTAGACTACCCCCTTATCTACGAAGTGACCTGCAGGAGACAATCCAGGGCAGATGCAGAGGCTCTTAGAGGAGTCCTGCAACAAAAGTGCATAACCATCAATGAGCACTAAAGCCAAAATGTGCACTAGCATCACTACTAAAAATGTGAGACTCCTGGCAAGTCTATATACAAGGGTCATCGCTAAAAGAGTGCAACCTTTGTTAATCACTGAAAGCAAATAATGTGAGCACTGTAAACTGATGTGCAATCCCAGGCAAGCACGATAACTAGATATGCAAGTTCCACAACCAAACATGTTTGTGATCCCTGATCATGGTAAGAACGGAGGGAAGAGTAGGAGAAAAATAAGTTAAATGAATAAATATAAATTAAATAAAAATCAATTAAAATTACAGTTTAAATATTACAGAAAACTCATTTAATGGGCTTTTGAGTGTGCAAAATAAGTTATTATTCATTTAATAATTGAAAGAATGTGGGCTTCTCAATAAGCACCTGTGGGTTAGAAAGAAAGTGCACTAGCTTTGCATGCAACTGATCTGGGTTTGATCCTCAGCAATATATATGGTCTCTTGAACTCTGTCAGAAGTGAACCCTGAGTATATAGTCAGGAGTAAATCATGAACATAGCTAGGAAAGAAGGAAGGAAGAGAGGCCAGGAGGCAGGCAGGAAGGCAGGCAGAAAGGCAGGAACACAGGCAGGCAGGCACACAGATAGGCAGGAAGAGAAGAAGGAAGGCAGGAATGAAGGCAGGGAATAAAGGCAGGAAGGCAGGATGGCAGGAAAGCAAGAAGGAAGGAAGGCAGGAAGGATGGAATACCTAGATTTGATCCAGGGAACTATCTTTACTAGCTGGGGATGTTAAGCATGTTACCTCACTTTTCTTTTGGCCTGTTTTAGTTTATTTTATTTTGGGGGTGGAGGGCTTAGGCCACACACAAGCACAATTACTACTGGTCCTGTTCCAGGGATCACTCCTGGTGGAGCTCTGGGACAGACCATATGTGGTTCTGGGGAACACATTGTGGTTAGCTGTGTGAAAGGCAAGGCTTTAATTCTTGCCCAAGGTTATTTTATTTTGTAAGGAAAAACGTGTATGGTATGGGTACATGGGGGTAACTCATGGCAAAGTGCTTGCCCTGTAAACATGAACCTGAAAATTTTATTTCTAACAGTGCACCCACATGTACCAAGTGTAAACTAGTGGCACTTAGGATTCTGGCACAGTGAGGAAGTATGTATTTCCCATGAACCATAACTAAGGGTATTTGTCCTTTAGTCATCCCAACCCTACCAAAAAGGAGGGTGAGGTGAAGGGAAAGGAAGTAAACCAAGTAATTTTTGAAAACAAACATGTACCGGGTATTACAGAGATGCTCTTCACTATGCCTCAGGCAATTTGAGTCATCAATGGGGGATCAAATCCCCAAGCACCAAGCTAATATTAGCCTCAGGCACTATAAACCAAAACATGTAGGAAAATGGGACGTTTGCCTCAAAAAGTTCAGAAGATGAATGAGATAAATATATGTAAATTGGCTTAGTATGGTGCCTGGAACATAATACCTAATGTTAGTTTAATTTCTTAAGTTTGTGCAGTGCTTTCCATTTTAATCCTAATTTTATCGTTCCATATTATAATAAAATTCAGTTTCCTAAATAAAATAAGTTTATAACTAAAATTACAAATACATATGTATACATCTGTTTGTCTATTATTAGACATTGATACTCAGCTTTCTTTGCACCTATGCTTACTTAATGGCTATTAGATCTGGTAATACTTGAAATTTTCCTTAATTATTTAGACAAGAAGTCTAAATAATTAGACTAAATAATTAGAATTACCCCAACTCAAGTCTTTGAGTTGGGGTAATTCTACCATTGGAGACTTTCAAATTATTGAGACATGATACTTCCCAAAGTGCCTATGATATTGACCCTGCTCAGAACTATAGTGTGAAGAAGAGTGATAAAAATCCCTTTATTTGGTTTAGACACTTTGCAGTACTGAATTCATGACAAAAAATTCTTATTTAAAAAAAGAAAATAATATCTAATTAGGAATATTTTCTTGAAAAATAAGAATTTTTTAATTATACCACCGTGAGATATACAAATAAAAAGATATACAATTAAAAAGTTCATATTTGGGTTTTGGTCATACAGTGTTCCAGCACCCGTCCCTCCACCAGTGCCCATCTCCCACCACCAACGCCCCCGGTTCCCTCCCCTTCCCCAGCCCACCTCCATGGCAGGTTCTTTATCTCTTTCCGTTTCTCTCTCTCTTTCTCTTTTCCTTCCCTTCCAGACTATGGATTACAGAACATACATTAAGAGGTTGGCATGTGTATCCTTTTGCCTCTATTTAATGCTCAGTTCTAGGTTGGCATTAGTACCCTCGACAATTATTAGCACACTGTTCCATTTTCTGTCTTACCTAATCTCTGACTCCCACACGTTTGTGATAATTTCCACTTTTGACAAGACCTCCTGATATATGCTTCACTTGACCTTGGATATTGGTATCATAATATGTATATATATATTTATGCCATGCAAATAAACAGCGACATGTAAAAAATGAATTTGGACCTGTGTCTAACACCATGCACAAAAATCAGATCAAAATGGATTAAAGATCTCAATATCAGACTTGAATCCGTAAAGTACATTGAAGAAAATATAGGAAAAACCCTCCACGACATTGAAGCTAAAGGCATCTATTTTCTTTTTATCCACTGGTACATTCCTAGCACTAGAATAGTGCCTGACTTAGCAGGTACTCTATACTTATTTATTTAATGAACACATATTTGAACTACACAAAGCTGACAGTATTTGCTCAATATAAACCTGGGAGGAAAAGGAATTGATGGGTGAGTTTAGGAAAGTTATAAAAACTCTAGTACCATCCAAGTCTTGCAATAGAGCCAACATCAATTCTGAAATATCTGACACTCCAGGTCTGAGACCTTTAGGATTTGTTTCCTAGTTCCCCTGACCAGGAAACGCATATTATGTGTATAGTCAATGATCTATTTGGTCAGATCAGCAAAGTGAACATAATTGTGATGAGCAAACATAGTCATTTAGTAGGAAACAGTATCTTAGTTTAATAGCTAGCTATCCTGTCTGTGTGGCCTTGGACAAGTCATTTTATTTATCATATCATTTTTTCCCAGTTAAATGAAGGTAGTCACTTCCTATATCACACAAGAAATTGTAGAAGGGAAATAAAGATACGAATATCTATAATAACATGGTCATAAATTTTCTTTGAACTTAAAGTTCTGCTAAAGCTGAATCAGCAATTTCACTGTGTTCTTGATGTGTCTGTGGCAGTGACAAAAATATGTTGTCTGTTTCTTGGTTATTTGGTGGCTTGAATGCTGGGAACTGCAAGTATTGAAGAGGATATAGATACAAAAAACGTTCTGTCAGCAACAAGGTTTTCTATTCTTGAATGAAAAAATTCATCTCATGTAGTGAGATACTTTTAACATGCTCAGTCACCTATGAGTTATCAAATATTTTATTGCCTATGACTTATAAAAATGGTCCTTCCCTGTTAATTTTGTGCTATATTGCCACCTTAGAGCAAGACTAATTTTTATCACCTTATCTTCTCTACATGGATCTCTGCAAATAGTTTTATGCTATGTCAATAGTATTTCTTCTAGCAAGTCAATATTGCTGCTCTCCTTTCTCAGTATGCATTTTACATTTCTTCTAAATATGAAAAATGCTTAGTATTTTATTTTACATCATTTTCTATCCAGAACAGGCACATTTTTCCTGCCAAATCTAGATCCCATTTACCTTCAAATCGCACCTTTAAACTTATCTGTGCAGTCAATTAAAAAAATTAGTTACTGAGAAATTACAACTTTATTCATGATTGGGTTTCAGACATAATGTCTTTTAACATTGATTCACAAGTAATCTCTTATATCTACCAATCCCCCCAACCCCATTTGCCTCCTACACACCAGTCTCTGCATTCTTTCATCCACTCATAATGGTTTTATAAACAGTGTCTCTTTTTTTTTTTGCTTTTTTTGGCCACACCCAGCAGTGCTCAGTGATTATTCCTGGCTCTGCTCTCAGGGATCGATCATTCCTGGTGGACTTAGGGGAGCACATGGAGTACCAATAATCAAACCTAGGTGAACCGTGTGCAAGGCAAATGCTCTATTCACTGTACTCTTGCTTAGGTATAGGTTTTATAAGCGTGCTTCAGGTGAGCCCTTTGGGAGGCAAGGTTCTACACTTTGAGGGCACAGGTTATTGGTTGATAGAAATGATACCCAGAATTGGAAAGGAATTAGCAATTTCAAAGGATACCTTCAAAGCACCAGAGGAGTTGTATAGGGAGAGTATTCTGGTGGAGAGTGCTATGGGCAGGCAGTCTCAGGAGAGAGAGAACTAAATCTGAGACTTTAAAGAAAGTGCTAAGATTAATTAGCTAAGCTGTAGGGACAGAATACTGAAAGAAGAGAGGGTCAGCAAAAGGCAAAGAGACAGGAACATAGTCAACTCTTCCTAGACAAGGAAAGTCGCATTTATGCCTAGACAAAATTGTGTTGAAGCGTAGCAACACCATGACTGGAATGGCAGGTGAGAAGGCCTTGGAGGTCAGGCTAAGGCATTAGGTTACTGTTCTTTGGTCAATTGGAGTTTATGGAGGGTTATTACCTAGACGAATTATTTGAGGGGACTCAGATTTGAGCACATTTATCTAACCAGAGCATGCACTGTGGCTTTGAATTTAAGGTGAATCGTTACAGAAAAAGCCTGATTCCAGGGGCCGGAGCGATAGCCCAGCGGGTAGGGCGTTTGCTTTGCATGGGGCCGGCCTGTGCCGGCCCGGGTTCAATCCCGGCATCCCATATGGTCCCCCCGAGCACCGCCAGGAGTAATTCCTGAGTGCAGAGCCAGGAGTAACCCCTTAGCGTCGCCGGGTGTGACCCAAAAAAAAAAAAAAAAAAAAAAAAGAAGCCTGACTTCAGAAAAAGAAATTGCTTTACAGCTGGTTTATGACCAGACATTTTAGGAATAATACCTTCTCTGCTGTATGAAGATGAATTTTGGATTTGCTGCCAGTAGCTGGGAGGTAATTTTTAGACTAAAATATGAAAATTTTGAGTCATTAAGACCTTGATTGAAATTCAGACCCTAGAGTTCAACCATTAGTTGGGAATTTGGGCTAGATATTTAAACTCTCTGAGTCTCTGATTGCTCATCTGTGAAATGTTCATACTGCCAACTTCACATAGTAGTTAATGAGAAAGACTAGCGAATAGGAGATAAATGTTAAACCGACACCCTTATTGTTCCTTATCTTATACCCTTCTCTGCTTAACTGTGTGTTCCATTGCATCTCTTTCTCTGGGGGAGCTGTCTTACATAGAATCTGGTAACTATTTGTTTCTGCTTTACTTTGCTAGAAGAAAAGCTCTTGCTGTTCAGAAATACACATAGCCAGTTTTTTAGCCTTCCTCTCTTCTGCTAGGGAATAAATTAGTCTATCAAGAAATATTTATTAAGAGCAGTTTTACATGTCAGACACCATTCCTGGTCCTTAGATAAAACCATGAACAGAAAGAGGAAACTCTCTGCACTCATGGAATTTGACCTTCTAGTTGTGGCTAAAGAGGAGTTATAAATAAACGTATACATAAAAATAATATGTCAACGATCATAATTGCTAAGAAAAAACAGTAAAGGGACAAAGAAAGCGAGGTGAAACTGATCCAAAAAGTTGCACCGATAAGGTAACATCTCAGAAGAGTCCTCAGAGAAATGAGGGAGAAGTCCTGTGGTAGTCTGGGAGAATAGCATTCCAGGCAGAAAGAAATGAGTGCAGAGACAGGAGTAAGCCCTGAGCATTGCTGGGTGTTGTCCAAAACCTGAAATGGAAGGGAAGGGAGGGGATTGAGAGATGCAGAGCAGAGGGGAG
Source organism: Cryptotis parvus (assembly GCA_021461705.1). Classification (NCBI taxonomy): domain Eukaryota; kingdom Metazoa; phylum Chordata; class Mammalia; order Eulipotyphla; family Soricidae; genus Cryptotis; species Cryptotis parvus. Next base: position 8,769 of record JAJIBD010014212.1, read on the forward strand.
GGTAAAGGAGAAAGAAGGAAATGAAGAGAAGGCAGGGAGGCAGGGTGAGAGTAGGAGCAGAATCAAGAACAGCACTAGACAGTGGCCAAGGGATTCAGAAGAGAGTGAGAAACAGAGAGGGGGAGAGGGGGCGTGGGGGGAAAGCCAGGATTTGAAGCAGATGAGTGATAGGACCTGACTTTACATTTTTTTAAATTTTTTTATTTTTAAAATTACAAAGATATACAATTAAAAAGTTCATATTTGGGTTTTGGTCAAACAGTGTTGCAGCACCCATCCCGCCACCAGTGCCCATCTCCCACCACCAACGTCCCGGTTCCCTCCCCCTCCCCCAGCCCTCCTCCATGGCAGGTTCTTTATTTCTTTCCATTTCTCTCTCTTTCTCTTTTCCTTTCCTTCCAGACTATGGGTTACAGAACATACATTAAAGGGTTGTCATGTGTATCTTTTTGCCTCTATTTAATGCTCAGTTCTAGGTTGGTATTAGTACGCTCAATAATTGTAAACACACTGTTCCATTTCTGTCTGACCTAGCCTCTGAATCCCACACGTTTGTGATAATTTCCACCTTTGACAAGACCTCCTGATATATGTTTCACTTGACCTTGGATATTGGTATCATAATATGTACCTATATATTTATGTTATGCATATAAATGCAGTCATTCTGTATCTGTCTCTCTCCTTCTGGCTAATTTCGCTCAACATAATCTTCTCCATGTCCATCCATTTGTAGGCAAATTTTATAACTTCATTTTTTCTAACCGCTGCATAGTATTCCATTGTGTAGATGTACCAAAGCTTTTTATCCAGTCATCGATTTTTTGGGCACTCTGGTTGCTTCCAGATTCTGGCTATTGTGAATAATGCTGCTATGAACATAAAAGTAGGGATGGTGTTTCCGCTGCGTATTTTTAGTTTCCCAGAGTTTTAGCAGAAAATCCTTGACACAAAAGCAGAGATTGGAGCATGGTTAGTAGATAAGTAAAGCCATGGAGCCTTCATAGAAGACAAAAGTAGTCTTAGTGAGACAGCATGCTGTTTTGGATTAGGGGGTGATGGGGAGGTAGTAAGAAGTATTCAAGACCTGGATGTATTTGGGGAGGGTGGGGTCATACCTTGTGGTGCTCAGGGATGCTCCTGGCTCTGTGCTCAGGGATCATTCTAGTAGAGCTCAGGCTACCATATGTGGTGCTATGAATCAAATCCGACTCAGCTGCATGCAACGCAAATGCCTTATTCATTGTTCTAACACTGCAGTCCCTAGATGTATTTTAAAGGGGGATTAAATTTGGGGTTTCTGAAGAAATCACAGATTACCTCATAGTTTTTGTTTGGGAGCAACACTCAGCAGTGCTCAAGGCTGTGCATTCAGGGGTTTCTTTGGGTGATACTCATGGCACCATATAGAGTCCTGGGGATTGACCTGAGTTGACTCCTTTAAGGCAAGCACCTTACTTACCTACTATCTCTCCAGCATCTATCTTGAGGATTTTGATCAGAACAATAAGATGATGAAGTAATCATTTACTGAGATGCTTCTGATATTTTAAGAAACAAGAGTTTTAGTTTTGAATGTATGATAGTTATTAAACGTTCAAGTAAACATTGAGAGGAGAAAATGGAACATATGAGTTAATAATTCGGGATGACAATGTGTGGGAGAAGGAGGAGAGAGAGAGAGGGAGAGAGAGGGAGATAAAGAACCTGCCATTTAGGCAGGATGTGGGGGGGGAGGGAATTGGGGACATGGGTGGTGGTTGAGGGGCACTGGTGGAGGGCGGGGTGCTGGAACACTTTGTGACCGAAACCCCCAAGCGTGAACAACGTTGTAATTGTATATCTCACGGTGGTATAATAAAATGTTAAAAAAAAGAATTCGGGATGGAGCAGTATGTTCAATCTAAAACTTTAGGAAGGGAGGCAGGCACTTGGCAAAGGCAAAGCCTGTAGATGCTTTAATGTATTTTAGCCTTACTCTTGAGTCCTTCTGAATGTTTTCATCTCATCTTTTGATGAAAATCTAGACAACAGGGACTGACATTTACTGTGTGTTTATTATGCCCCAGATACTAGAACTGCTATCTTATGAGGTAAATATTATCATCTACATTTTATAGATGAGTAAACTGAGGTTCTGAAAGATAAATCTACTGGTATTAACTTGTATAACTTGTAAGTAGATTTGTTGAAACTCAAAAGTAGGATATAAGTTGCAAGTCTATGTTCCTCTGTACCTTCTATTTGCTTATAGCGCTGAGTCAGAATCAACTCCATGATCTCTATGTCAATGATTTGTTCTGGTGGATTAAATAGAGTTAAGAATTACTTAAAATCACTCCATGCTCAATCGCTTAGTAAATTCTTCAAAATTGCTGGGAGTTCAGAACTTGTCAACTTATTGTAATATAATTTATTATCAACTAATAATTAGATACAGACAAAATTAGGAGAGAATGTTATATTGGTCAGTATACTATAAATATACTATAAAATATATTTTATAGTATATTTATAGCAAAATAAAAAGCTACTATAAATGAAATATATGTAAAATTTTATGGATTTTTTATAGCTTTTACAGTAGTATAAATAAAAGGATCATTAAAATTGTCATTTGGTTCTATTACTTTTTATACTTTTCCATAATGTATTATGAAGCTTTGCACATAGTAGGAACTTCATAGCTGGTATTTTCAAGTATTACTTCGCCTAATTTTGATTTTTGAATTCTCAGTAGTCTAGGACACTATAATTATCTCATTCTCCAGTCATTTGACAACACAGGTGCCTACAATAATAGGTATATTGAAAGGGCTATGCTAGGTACTGGTATTATCAAAGTGGACAAGGGCTTGTTTCTTATTTAGCATTAATAATCTCACAGTTTATGGGGCCAGAAGGATACTATAGCAGGCCATGCAAGCAGTTAACACAGGTTCCATCCCCCGCCACCAGCAAAGAAACCAGCATTTACCATGAATTCAACATTGTGAAACCATGGTCTCCTATAAGATGGTGGATGATGAGGTTGAAGAAGTATAGAGGTCATAATAAGGAATTTATATCTTGTATTTTATAATATATAGGGTAAGACAGGTGAGATAAATGATGACAATGACCGTGTTGGAGACTAGAGGGAAGAAATGGAGGATGAACAAAGAATGAGATTGTCATGTTTATCTCAGGGGTTAGTTTTTTTTTTGTTTTTGTTTCTTAAATTTTTTTTCAATTTTTTACTTTGCATTTCTTGAAATTCTAAAACTTCAAAAGGTTTGGGGGACAATAAAAACCCAAACTTATAAAATGTAAATAAAAAGTATATGATTGCCAATAAAATGAATTTACTCTTTTTTTATTAATTTTTTTATTTTTACAATTACAAAGATATACAATTAAAAGTTCATATGTGAGTTTTGGTCATACAGTGTTCCAGCACCCATCCCGCCACCAGTGCCCATCTCCCACCACCAACGTCCCCGGTTCCCTCCCCCTCCCCCAGCCCTCCTCCATGGCAGGTTCTTTATCTCTTTCCGTTTCTCTCTCTCTCTTTCTCTTTTCCTTTCCCTCCAGACTATGGATTACAGAACATACATTAAAGGGTTGTTATGTGTATCTTTTTTGCCTCTATTTAGTGCTCAGTTCTAGGTTGGCATTAGTACTCAGGGGTTAGTTTTTTAGCTGACTGTAGCCCTATAACAATGTGAATTCAGAGCGAGTAATTTCCTTATTTTGTAAGATATTAGAAATATGGGGCCAGAGAGATAGTACATACAGTAGGTAGGTGCTTGCTTGCATGTGGCTGACTTGAGTTCGATTCCCAGCATCCCATATAGTCCCTAGAGCACTTCCAGTAGTTAATTATTAAGTGCAGAGCCAGGATTAACCACTGAACACCCTGGGAGTGGTCCAAAAAAGAAAAAATATCAAACAACCTAGATTTTACATAAAAGTTCATGATTTTTTAATGTAGAAATAAATTTTTCAATTATTTATAGATGTTGTTAGGTCACATTTGACAATGCTCAGGGCTTATTCTAGCTCAGTGTTCAGAGATTATTCTTAGTGGTGCTCACAGGACTATACATGATGTCCAGAATTGAACTAAGGTATGCTACATGCAAAGTAAGAATCTTAACCACTGTACTATCTCTCTGACCCAAACATATTTTTGTTTGTTTTTGGGCTACACCTGGTCGTGCTCAGGGCTTACTTCTGGATCTGCCCTCAGGTATCACTACTGGTGATGCTTAGGAGATCATGTGTACTGCTATGGATCAAACCCATATTGGTCCTGTTAAAGCAAGTGCCTTACTCACTGTACTATTGCTCCAGTTCCAACAACCAACTTCTTAATTCAAAGTTTTAGCCAACACTGCACCAAAAATGGCATAATTGTTAGTGTTGTTTTACTTTAACTGGTAATATATTTTGTTTGACTTGCCATCTGCCAGAGTCAGCAACTGTGTCAATTTCCCTGTGTTGATCTTGATTTCCATCACCACCAGCTTCTGGTATGTTAGCCAGGTACAAAGATTTGTACCTTAGGGTACAAATCAAAGCAAAATCTTTTCTTTTTAATTGAATCACCAGAAATTACAAAGTTACAAAGATACTTATAATTGAGTTCCAGGTGGATATTTTCCAATACCAGTTTTTTCAACATTACCCATTACCCTCTGCAAATGTCCCCATTTTTCTTCCCACCCCCCAAAACCTGCCTCTATAGCAGGCACTTTTCCTCTCCCCCATTGCCCTAGTGTTCCCTTCCCTAATTTATCCACCTCATCCCTGCCCCAGTGCCAGCCTTCCTACTGAAGACTAATTCTTCTGCTTTTCATTTCCATTGCCATTGGGCATTTGTTTTTCCCTACATGGTTTCTTACATCATACCACATATGAAAGAGATCATTCTGAGTCTGTTACTCTCCCTCTGGCTGGCAAACTCCTTATCTAAGCCCTGATCATTTCTCTCCTCCAGTCTACCCTCATGAGTTTTATAACTTTTGTGTTATGTTGTTTGGGAGCCATACCTGGTGGTGCTTAGTGTCTACTCCTGGTGCATTGCTTAAGGCTCACTCCCTGCAGTGCTTGGGAAACCATACAGTTTTAGGAATGGAATCTAAGATTTTAACATGCAAAACAGGCACACCAGACCAGTCCAGAGATTTGGACTATCTCTCTGAGCCCTCAGATTCAAATACTTTCTGCTACCCAAAGCTTACCTTACAAGGACATGGTGCCAAATTTATGGTCCTACAATAATGCCTGGACCTGCCAAGAGAAAGAAGTCCAAGAGACAAAGACAGAACTGCAAAAGTGTCATTTGAGAAGCTGCCTTTGCTACTTTTGCAGATTGTCCTGGTTCTCTCACACTTGAGTATTTGTAAGAGAGAGCCCTTGCTTTTCATAATTTCAGCTCTTTTGTTTGACTATATTCACATCGCAGAGTACACACACAATAGCCATGGGATTTTCCCCACTAACAAATATTGTGTCGAATATGGGAATGGAACTATGCCAGTCACTGTAGGCAGTTGGAGGATTGAGTGTGGAAGCATCCACATTTCTTTTTGCTCCTAAATCTCTTATTTTAGTTTTAACTTCATGACTAGATGACATTTCAGTGAAATTCTTCTATTTTCAACAAGCCAACAAGTCAGCCTTATGTTGATATGTTTGTTTGCTTTTTTTCTCTCACATTAGTATTAGAAGTACTAATCTCTCACCTGAAAATAAATGGTGACAAAGATACAAAGAAAACCCATGTATTGGGAAAGAATATTTACTCAATACCCATCTGATAAGAGTTTAATATTCATGATCTATCAGGCACTTGTATAACTATAGAAAAAACAACCCCTTCAAAAATGGTAAGAATAAATGAATAGAAACTTCCTCAAAGAAGAAATTCAAATGGCCAAAAGACATATGAAAAATGCTAATCATCACTAATCATCAGCGAGATGCAAATCAAAACAACAATGAGATATCATCTCACACCAGAGAGACAGGCACACATCTAAAAGAGAAAGAGCAACCAGTACTGCTGTGGATGCATGGAGAAAGGGACTCATTCACTGTTGGTGGGAAAGTGGATTGGTCCAGTCTTTTTGGAAAACAGTATAGTCATAATCTAGAAATGGAGCTCCCTTTTGACCCAGCAATGCCACTCCTGGTAATAAAACCTGGGGGCCCAGAAACAAACAAAAGAAACACCACCTGCATTTCTATGTTCATTGTAGCACTATTCACAATAGCCAGAATATGGAATCAACCTGCAAGCCTGAGAACAGAAAAGTGGATAAAGAAACTATGGTACATCTACACAATGAAATACTATGCAGCTGTTAGGAAAATGAAGTAATGAAATTTGCCTATATAAATGAATGGACATGAAGAGTATCATGTTGAGTGAAATTAGTCAGAAGGAAAAGGACAGGTATAGAATGACTACATTTATTTGTGTGATATAAAAGAATGTTATGTCCCACCACCAACGTCCCACTGGTGGAGGGACGGGTGCTAGAACACTGTATGACCAAAACCCAAATATGAACTTTTTAATTGTATATCTTTTCATTTGTATATCTCACGGTGGTATAATAAAATACTTAAAAAAAAGAATGTTATGAAACTAATATACAAGGCCAGGCAAAGCAGAAGCTAGGAGGACTTGTCGATGGTTGGAATCTACCACAAGTGTGTGTGGGACAGAGGTTAGGTATATAGAAAAAGGGCCAGTTTGCCAATAATCGTTGGAAATAATAACTCTTGACTAGAAATGAATATTGAAAGTAGGTAAAGGGATAGACATGATAACCCCTCAGTGCATGTACTGCAAACCACAATGTGCAAAAGACGAGCAAAAGAAAGAGAAAAGTGCCTACCATAGAGGAAGGTGGCAGGGAGGTGGGCAGGGAAACTTGGGACATTGGTGTTCGAAATGTGCACTGGTGGACGGATGGGTGCTATAATACTGTATGGCTGAAGCAGCTTTGTAATTGTCTATCTCATGGTGACATAATCACTTATCACTTGTCTTCCTGTTGATCATCAATTTGCTTGAATGGGCACCAGTAACATCACTATACATCCTGTCACATGCTAGTGTAGACCAAGGGCATCTGCTAGCTCCAGGGACATAAAGATCCTCAAACCATTCTATCAGGTCATTGGAATGAGGTCTATAATTGTTACTGGTATTTTCCATATCAAATACGACACGGTTAGCTTGCCAGGGTCTGCCATGCGGATAGAATACTCTTGTAGTCGCCGCTAATCTCATGCATTTATTGATGAGCTGGGCTTGTGATCAGCTCTTCTGCTGGGTGGAGCTCTGACGAGTGGGGAGTCCAGATGTGGAAAATGGAGGCCCTCATGGTGTGGGGGTTCCTCTGGCTTCCTGTGAGGCTCTGCTAGGGTGGCGGGCCAGGGCTAGAACTCAACTTCCATCCCGGGTGCCTTGTAATCAGCTGGGCACAGGGAGAGCCGGTAGCAGCTCTGCCCCATGTATGTGAGTCTCTGGATGATGGTATAAAATTCTTTCTCTGATTAGTGTGAAACCAACCATGAAGTTCTTTTTACCATCAGTGGTCTAGGTATATAAAACATAATTGGTATACAACACATAATTGTATTATGGTGACATAATACAATTAAAATTAAACAAATTCAGAGGGATCTAATGGCTGAAATGCATAATGTTTAATAATATATTTGAATAGTTGGGTAATAAAGGTGATATGTAAATATGTATAATACATTAATTTTTTACTTTTCCCCAGAGTATTTTGAGCTCCTTAAACCTCTACCTGGATCCTTCAGGGGACAAGGCTGCAACCAAATAGAATATTACCAGGATATACCTCTGTTGTCTTCTTCCGTTATCTAGAGGATCTAGTGGACTCCTGTCACTTCTCTCCACTGGATTAAGGGTTGATCAACCCTAGTGAGGTTAGTATTAACCCACTGCTTGCCATTTTCATAAGTCCAAGGAAAATTTCCATTCTTGGGGCAGTCTCATGACAAGAAAAACTGAGGGATATCAGTATTGAGTTAGGAGATGTATCCATATGGCACATTCTAGATCTATCTTTATTTCCTGCATTCCATTTCTCCTATACTACATTTTACTTTTTGGGAGTTCTGCACTAGGTACCAAAGCCTAATCATGATAGTCTTGTGGACCAGTATGCATAGAATGAGTGGGGAGCATCTCTTACTATTTACTTACTTCAGTGCTCACTGTCTTGGGCTGTTGCTCAGATGAGCTTGTTGTGCATGCTCAATTACTCTCATGGCACCACTCTGTTCCATTGCCACATTATCTTTTTAATTTCTAAAGAAAATGTTTAATTATACCATCATGAGATATACAATTGCAAAGATGTCCATGTTTGGGTTTCAGCCATACAGTGCTCCAGCACCCATTCCTCCACCAGTGCACATTTCCCACCACCAATGTCCCCAATGCCCTCCCCTGACCCTCGGCCTGCCTCTATTGCAGGCACTTTGTCTCTCTTTTCTCTGTCTCTCTCCCTTCTCTTGCACATTGTACTGCCACATTATTTTTATGCATATGTCTAGAGTCATAAATATGGATGGTAAGTCACTGCTCCAGTGATTGGATGCCCCTTAGGTACAGTCCAAGTATGATGTGAATAGCAAATAAGGTCTTTAGATAAGGTCAAGAAAGAGGAGATCAGAAGAAAGGAATGGGATTTCAGAGAGGTTAGGTGCATAGAAAGACTGGTGTTCTGATGGAGGGATGGGTGTTTGAACACTGTGTGTGACTGAAACCCCAAACATGAACAACTTTGTAATTGTATATCTCATGGTGGTATAATAAAATAGTAATTAAAAAGACTGATGTGCCTTAGCCTATGACCAGGCAAGAATTCTGACCTTAATGGCCTCTTACACTTGGCCCTAAGGGAGCTGAGAAGATCAGTGAGAAATTGGAGAATTTTTGGCTCAAGATCATGTTCTAGAGAGAGGAACATGGCCATCAATTTTATATTGGCTTCAAATATGCTTTTCCTATCCTCCATGCCAATGCTATCTTCAAGGAAAGAGGTCATTCACATCCAGTCCCTCCCTATCATGCATAGACATCTCATTTGGGATAAAGGGCGTTTGAGTGAAAACAGCCTGTGTACTCAAATTGATCCCTGACACTGTTCAGGGAATCATATCCAGTACCAGAGATTGAGCAGGGGTTGGCTGCATGCAAGGCAAAAATCCTTACCTCCTCTACTAAGAGATATGAGCATAAGACTACTAAAGAATGCCATTCTATAGCTTAAGATGGCCATTAATTATTGCCACGTGCACTAGGAGACTCCTACCCTCCTGATTCAGGGTAATTCCTATTGAGAATAAAAATGGGCATCAAAATCCAAATCTATGCCAATTTTAAGGATAGTTACTTTGTTCCATTACAGACCCTGTGTTCCTATTTATTCCACCATCGATCCCATCAAATACCTAGATCACTGATGGGAAAAAGAACTTTATGGTTGATTTCACACTAACCAGAACAAGAAATTTATGCCCATGGCCTTGGTCTGAAAATAATTATATAATATTCAGAGCAGCACTTACTCTGACTGAGAGAGTCTCAGGAGGTAACCTTTACACTTTGAGTTGCTTCTGGTCATGTGACAGACTACCGGCTCCAGTGATATTTTGACTCCATAACAAAACATTGTCACAAGCTCTTCCCTATCATCAAGCCTGTTCCTGTGATTTATTTTATCATTCTCTCAGGGGCTGAAATATTGTATCACTAACAGCTTTTGTGGATACTCTATGGATGTGTGGAAGCTAGAAAAGGGAGTTTCTAACAACTCAAGTTTGAATATTTTCACTATCACTATCACTATCTTCCCGTTCATCATCTATTTGCTAGAGCGGGCACCAGTAATATCTCCATATGCCCTGTCTCATGCTAGTAGAACCCAAAAGCATCCGCTTGCTCCAGGAATATAAAGAGCCTCAAACCATTATATTAGGTCACAGGAATGACCTAATATAAATGTTACTGGTATTTGGCATATCAAATACTACACGAGCAGCTTGCCAGGCTTGCCGTGTGGATGGCATACTGTTGTAGTTACCTCTAAATAAAGCATTATTAAGCACGGTTCATCAATTTTGAATATTTTAGTTTCCAGAAACTCAAAAGACCTGTTGAGAGGAGATGAATGAGATATGCCAAGAAAAGTGTCCTTAATGTATGCAGGTCGGGGTGGGTGGAGAGAAACTGGGGACACTGGTGTTGGTAAATGTGCCCTGGTAGAGGGATGGGTGTTGGAACACTGTATAACTGAACCCCAATCATAAACAGCTTTGTAATTGTCTATCCCACTGTGATATAATTAAAAATATTATCCTCTAATTTGGGCTTTCCCAGTATCTTCAGAACAATAATGGTCCAGCTTTTGTGACAACTCTTTCTCAGGGAGTAACAGTTACTCAGGAAATTCAGTACCACCTTCATATCGCTTATGACTATCGTTAGTTTATGACTACAGGCACACTAGATAGTTTATGACTATCTAGTGTGACTACATAAACTACTATCGTTAGTTTATGACTATCGTTAGTTTATGACTACAGGCACACTAGACATGACTACTATCGGTAGTTTATGACTACAGGCACACAAAATAATCAAACCTTGAAATGACATCTGGCTGAGCTATTCCCACCACAGTTGGGTCTAGATATAACCGTTATCCCCCATCTGCAGAACAAGTCCAAGAAAGCCATCAATGGTTAGTCCTTCAGAAATGAGTTATGGCTAACCATTCATAATACTAAATTTATTTTGCGATAGTGCAATTAAGTAGGTTTTACTATGTCTCATCAATCTAGAGAAATGCCAACAAGAGCTACAAAAGGCAGGTGCAAAACATATACCTTCACCTACTTAAACCTTGAAAACTCAGTTTTATAAACACTTGGAAAATCAGGGATCTGAATAACATTTTGCTGAGAGATGGACTGCCCCATTTAGCAATTCTGACCACAGGCAGTGCAATCAAGTTTTAAAGCCTTCCCCATTGAATCCACAGCTCACGAGCTAAATCCTTCATGTTCCAAGATCCACAGATGCCTGAATCAATCTGCTATATCTGGAAACATTAGAGGACCTGAGATTCCAGGTTAAGAAAAATCTGCTTCACACCCCTAGAAGCCCAGATTGCATAATCTTTTGTATGTGAACCAGGTCCCTTGAAAAAGTATCTCTATTTCTCCCCTGTTTTCTTACAGAAATTGTTCTCTGGAAGGATACCTCTTAAAACCCTTTATTTGAGCATATGACCATCTGTCTTATTTCTCAGAGACATGTTAGCCATGCAAAGATAATAAAAATTAGAGCTTCATCCAGTCTGCTTAGTTGTGGCTTTGGATCATCCAAGAAACTCAATTATATGCTCTTGCCTTGTTGAGGGAAAGAGGGCCAGTAATGGGCTTCTAAATAAGAGAGAGACTCTTCTTCTCTATTTGGGTTCACTGTCCCATTTCAGCAGGAAGTAGTTAGAAAAGAGTCACTACCACCAATATCCAAGAAGAACGGACAATAGATATATCTCATGGTATAGGGGATTTGTGTTATTGCTATTTTATTATGTCATAAGTGTTAATGTATTTTGTTACCGTTTGTTATAGGTGAAAAGTCAGTACAAGAGACCCTTTTCTGATGAGGGTGCTGCTCCAGCCATCTTCAACTTCTGGGATGCATTAACTGGCCAGAGTCCATGAGGCAGAAAGCCAAACTAAACTCTTTTGCAAACTGTAGTCATTTCTCTCCTTTCCCACAACCTACAAGACTGGCAGGAAACCAGACAGAGACTTTAGAAATTCTAACAGTTTCTGCTATTCAACTTACAGGACAAGGAACCAAAGCAAGGCCATGTGTTGCCACCTGGACCTAAGCAATGACATAACCAAAGGATATAAAGCCTGGTTTTGAAGTACCATTTTAAGAAGCTCGCCTTACCACCTTTGTGGACTGTCCTTGATCCTTTTACCCAAGTATCTGTGTTCCCTTGGCTTGGAGAAATAAACCTGGTTTTTGTAAACCAAAGTGCTATTTAATTATTTTCATATTACAGAACAAGAACTCACTAGCCATGGTAATTTCCAGCTAAGGTATCTGTTTTGCGGAATATTGCCTGAAGGCTGTCATTTTGCGACTTGTGCTTTTTGGAGATAGGATACTTATGGCAGAATAGTTGCTAGCTAAAACAACACTTCAAAACTTTTATTTCCTGAGGTAATGGCCTGTACTTTATATATCCTTGCATCTACTACAGAATTTTTACATGTAGTAATTGCTTATAAATATTGGGCAAAATTAATTACACTTCTTTTTTCAGTAATTACATGGTATAGTGCTGTGCCCATAGCAAATAATTTATGCAGTGGGGTCCCCATACATATTATGGCATAGTCTGAATTATTCAGAGTTGCGTCTTTGCTTTGAACATAAGAAATGACCCATAGAAGGTATGAAAGTGAGTAAAAGGACTAAAAATGAAGTAAAAAATACGATATAAAACGAAAAAATACTATATATTGTATTTATACCTATGTGTATATATATTCCTTATTAGATTGCGCTATTTTAAAATTTCTACTGCCTGTGTCTTTCTCCTGGGAACCAAAATAAGTTTCCAGGGCAGATGTAACTGATAGGGTCCCTGAAGGCAGAGTGCCACCCAGGGTCTTAGTAAAGCTTTTTAAAGTCTGGTAAAATGAAGTTAGCGGATACTAGTAAGTTACCCGTAAGGTTTTGAATATCACCATTTCCATGAGATCGCTTTTTACTTTTTGGGGAAGAAGATGACCACTCTTTGAACCATGAATGAATATCACCATTTCCATGAGATGGCTTTTTACTTTTGGGGAAGAAGATGACCACTCTTTGAACCGTGTAATCAACCAGATTACACAGTTAAATGGCTATAACTAGGGAACAAACAGATCAAACAATGTATCAGCTTCTCATATTTCAAGTCAGAGAAGTTCACAGTGGCTTCTCAGAGAGTCAACAAGCTAGTGTCAGGTCGAGTTTATTGATTCTTAATCTACCACTTTTCTGATAATTCTGAACTGTGATACTTAAGGCAAATCTGTCTGGCGCTCCTATAGAATCATAAATGGCAGCTAATAACGCGGACACAAAGATGATTCTGAAGCACTAAGACCATTCACAATGCATCGAGAAGAAAAGTTGTTGGTGACTAATGATGTTAGAGATAATAACGTTTATGATGTCTGTCAACTATCCTGCTCTGTCCACTGACCTCATATATGCTTTGTTTTGTTATTTTGCTTCTATTTACTTTTTTCTATCTCACTCTCCTAGGTATTATACTTACCCTGTTCAAATCAATAAACTGACTTAATTATTCATAGTATGGCAATATAGTGCACAGTGACCAAAAAGCACTTCTTGGTCATAGGAAAAACATACTTCTGCTGTTATCCTTATTTAGCTTTCTCGAATCTCCAACTAGTGTCTCTTGTCCATTGGCTTTTTATCTAATCCTTTCCATTCTTCACTTCAGGGTCTATTGTTCTGACATTTGCCACTTTTGTGTGTGTTTTTGTTCCCAACTTTTCTTTTTCCTGATTGGTGCAGCTGTTGAAGATGCTGTAGTCGCAGCGCTGCACATCTGGAACTTTTGGCTGACTTGTTGCACTTCCCCTAGGGACTACTCCCAGGAGAGGAGGGGCGGAGTGGAGAGGCCAGAACAGTTGCCTGCAAACAGAGATGCCAATAGTGTCTGGCCATTCTCTGGACCACCCTTGCAAAAATTCCACCCCCATTCTGGCCCTTGGCTTCTCCATTTGTTCATTGAAAGCTCACGGTCTGTATTCAAAACTGCTCCAGCAAATTAGACCCGCTATGTTTGTTTTGTTGTTGTTGTTTCTTTTTTGTGGATCCTCTCATACACCACTTTCTGCACTGTAAAGAGATGATAGATATCTTGAGTAAATAAACCAAGAAATCCTAGGGGGACAGTTTTATCCTTCGTGGCACAACAGTCAGTTCTGCGTGGCAAGGGTGGGTTTCTTAGTCAGTGAGGTTGAAGCCTCCAACTTTCTCCAGCCGTGGGGGCCGCCTCGGTCTAACCCCATTCTCACTCCCTTTGGCTCGCTGGCTCCTTGGTCTCCTTTTCTTTTGGCGCGCCATTGGATTGCAAACACAGCAGGCATGGTTTCATTCCAAACCCAGAACTGTTTTAATTAGTTTAACGTCTGTTAAACGCTTTGAAGATTGAAAGCAACAGATAAGTACTGGATGATGTTATTAACAACTGCAGTTAATTGCAAACATTTCTATTAATACGAGTTTCTGCCTCCTTTTCTCTGCTCTACTTTCTTTCCAAGGTCACCAATTCTCCTCGGCCTCCCCCTCCTCTCTCTTTCCCCTGCCACGCCGGCGGGAAGGGTTAAATTGGGGCGGAGACCAGAGATGAACGACAGCGGCAGTTACCAACGGAAACAGGGCAAGCGGGAAGAGCTGGGTGGGGCCGCCAGCCAGAGGCGAGTCCACCCGCCCCCAGACCCCGCCCCGCGGCAGGAGGCCCGGGGTGTAACGGCAGGGGGCGGGGCGTCGAGGCTTGGCGGGCCCGTGGTTGGGCGTCCCGGCAGCCGCTTGAGGGACGGGGCGGGGTGGGCCCGGGCCTCCTCCCTCATTCCCGCGGCGGGTCGAGCCGCCCTCTCTCCTGCCCCCTCCTCCTCCCTTTCCCACCCCCTCGAGTGGAGCTGCACATGCGGCTGCTCCCTGCTCCGTCCCGCCCAGCCTCGGTCGCGCAGGAACGGGTCCCTGCAGCCCCCGGCCGATGGGCAGGACAGTAGCCGCCTGTCAGGGGTCGTGAGCGACTGAGGCAGACGCGGCGGCTCGCGGGCCCGAGCGAGTGGGTGTCTCTGGAGGCCATGGGCTACCCTGAGGTGGCGCACAGGGGAACCCCTGCCCGCGGCGGCGAGGCGGGAGCGGGGAAGTCAGGGCTGCGGCTGTCGCGGGCCCCTGCCCGGGCTGGTGAGGGGAACAGCTGCCGCCTCTTCCTGGGTTTCTTTGGCCTCTCCCTGGCCCTCCACCTGCTGACGCAGTGCTGCTACCTAGAGTTGCGCCCGAGTTGCGGCGGGAACGGGGGAGCGGAGTCCCGCCTGGGCGGCCCCGGCACCCCTGGCACCTCTGGCACCCTAAGCAGTCCCGGTGGCCTCGACGCGGACGGTGCCATCACCCGCCGCTTTGGACACTCGTCCCCTCAGCAGCAGCCCCTGGAGCCGGGAGACACCATCTTCCCGCGGAGTCCCAGGACGGGCACCAGGTGAGTCACTCCAGGGCGGCGGCCGGGGGCCCCCTGCCCTGGTGGGTGCGAGTGGGGGGCCCCGCCGAGGGCAGCACCCGCGACGGGGCGGGCGGCTCCGGGCTTGGGATGGTCCTGGACAGGTTGTCTCTGGTCTTTGGCCCAGCTCCCCCAGCTCCTCCCCCGACCCCCTGACCTGGGAACTCTGGCTCGCGCCCGCCGCCCCGGCTCGGCTGCCTCGGGAAAAGTTGGCTGCGCTCCCGGGCCGGCCCGGCGCGGAGGGTGCGGGCGCTGCCCCTCGGCGGACTAACGGCAGCAGTTTGGCCCTTGTGCCCCTGCTGAGATACTCTGCCCGCGGTGCTTGTTTTTTCGTGTCCCGAGCCGATGCCAGCACCGGCAGGCTTGCCTTTGGAGTTGGAGCTGTAAACAGCTCTAATAACGGCTCTACGCCTGTTGAAACGACTTTGAACCGTCCTTTCTGCGCTGGGTCCCTGCGCGTTGACCAGAACGTGGGCTTGTTCACACTTACCTGCAATTTGAGACTGATTGTCCTTGGTGTTCTAGTGAGGATCAGCGCCCCTGAGGAATTCTGGTAGAAATATGCCGTCTTGCTAGACAACTTCTGAACAGCAATTTAAACTCTATGGAAATTAAACTCACCCTTTGCATGCCGGTTCTAATTTGGGCTGGGGGGCGGTGAGTGCGACTTGGTGTCTTCGCGGTCTACACTACTGGTTGCTTAAGAGCAGGATTCTACTAATGCATTAGTTCAGAGAAGTCTCTCAAGTGCAATGTTTCTGTGTGCTTTTATAGTATGTGTTCTCCTTAGCCAACTCTTAGTTTGGTGTTTATTTTCTACTTTTCCCCTAGCTCTTTATACAATTTAAAAAACTTAAAGATTAAGTATTTCCCTGACTGACACATTTGTAAACCTAAGAAAAGCATCTAAGAACTGTTTTGAGGTGGTTAATGAATAAATGTGAATCTACTTCTTGGGAAGAGGACACATTTTGCAAAGAAGTTCCTTGAGGCAGGGCCCTAGGCCATCTACATTTACTGTAAAAGTTACTTGTTTTACTTTGGTCACTAACCCAACTGGGGTTACACAATAATACTATAAAGTAAGGGCAGATATATCTTCTACATTGTGAAGTTTCTTGGTGAACTTGCCCTAGTCTTAAGATGTCTTGCTAACACACTCCAATTCAACAGCTTATTGAAGGAGAGAATCATTAGACATACGTCTTATACTTGAAACTTTAAACAGGAGCTAAAAGACTGCTAGAGTTCTGGCTCTCTTTATCTTCTCCCACTACCATTGACTAGTAGAATTACAGAGCAGCTGAACAGTTACTTTCTGTGAAAAGAAGGGGACTGAATATCTTTAGTCAAATGATTCCGAAAGCTTTGGTCATGCACAATGGACAGATCCATGTTTATAGTGTGACGATTAGTAGGGCCACTGTGCTGTGATGGATGGGACTCACTCAGTATAGATAGTATATAGTCAAACAATCTTTGTATGGTATTTCGAATAGTTCTGTCTAGATTTAAAATGCAGTTGTCTATCTTCCCTCTCTTATTCTTTCTGTTTTAGTCTTTTCTGACCAATCGAAGCAAACATATTAGGTCTTTATATTTACTGACATCAGAGTTTTTAGAGTTGCAGGAAGCCATTATAAGAATCTGTTTGTTTGACTCTCTTTGGGGACCATCTAGAACCTGAGTGGGAAATGACTTGTCTAAGGTCACACATCTACAATCAGGATTAGAAGGAGATTTGATCTCTTGAGCCCCAGAAGAGTTCTCTATAGCATACTGACTCCTGGAGTATTTTCTGGCATGAAGTGTGGGGTGTTTTGGGGATGGAGTTCCATGGATTTTTTTTAATGAAGTAGAGGGCTCAGATTTACAGCATTTTTTGGCCGTGTGTTACTTATTCTTCCCTTAAATTCACTTGCAGGGTGATTGAAGTACACTTGGAAGGATTTTTAGCTCAAATTCAACTTAAATGTAACTCAAGGATATTAGTTGTAGTATAACACATACACAGCATATAAATACAAGAGAAACTGATTGGCTATTAGAATTCAATTGATACTTCTATATCTTGGGTAAAATTTCCAGTGCTCTGGTGCCCCCTCTGCTGGCTTTGCAGGGACATTTAATTGCAATATCCGCTGACAGTAAAGATTTTAAGTTGTGCTGACAGATTGTGATTCATAAATAAGGAAGTAAACGGCCTTGTGGGATTTGGCCACATAGGTCATTTTTTTATATTTTTTTGGCTTTTCAACACAAACATCTGCTGTTATAGCAACTCATAGATGGTGAGGAAGAAAGATAAATATAGACACCCTCCAGTGGGCAGTGCAGTCAGGTTTATCAACCACTTATCTTCAAGGATTGAAGGCGAACGGATATGAACTCCTGCAGGAAGGTCTAGTGAAGACAAGTGGACAGAACAGTGAGAGACGCTTCAGTCAGTGCACACCTGTCAGGGCTTATGAGATGACGTGCTCAGGTACCAGTCAAGAAAGGGATCTGACATAGAATGACTGCATTTATTTGCATGACATAAATATACCAGGTGATCTTACCAAAAGTGGAAATTACCACAAGTGCGTGGGAGTCAGAGGTTAGGTAAGATAGAGAAGGGAACATGTGTGAATAAATGTCAAAAGGTCTGATACCAACATAGAACTGAGCATTAAATACACACAAAAATGCAAATGATGGCTTCTAAGTGTATGTAATGCAACCCACAATGTGTAGGAGAAGGAAGAGAGAGAGAGGAGAGAGAGAGGAGATAAAGAACCTGCCATTTAGGCAGGACGTGGAGGGGGGAGGGAATTGGGGGACATGGGTGATGGGCACTGGTGGAGGGCGGGGTGCTGGAACACTGTGTGACCGAAACCCCCAAGCGTGAACAACGTTGTAATTGTATATCTCACTGTGGTATAATAAAATGTTAAAAAAAGGGATCTGAGCCATCATTGAAGATATTTTTATGTCATTCACTAATTTAAAACATTGAAACAGGATACAGAAAGAAATTAGGATACACTTTCAGGATACAGAACAGTTATATCAACACTGTCCTCCAAGCGTTATGTTAGAAAGTCCCTTGGGGACACAGTCACTGGTGACAAAATGTGAGAGTGATGTTGGTTCTCTGGAATCATAACTCTCCTCCGCTGGGGTAGCCAAGAACCTATGGATTTATAAAGCACTGTTGATCATTCTTTGAAGAAATTGGCCCAGTGATGATTGTGATACTCAAAGCCAAGAACTTGCTAGACATAATCAAATGGGTGTTGAAAGTAAAGAAATTTTGTTTTAATTTTTTCCATATAAATGATCAAATGTAAATTTGTCTACACCACCACCATACTGGAAATTTGGGGGCTTCTTCTCAAAAAAATGTATAACAAATATAAAAGTCCCCAGAAACTGCATTAAGTTGATCAAAAATGGAGGTTTTAGGTGATGGCAAGATTGTGCAGTGGATAAGATGCTTGTCTTGTATGTGGCCGAGCCAGGATGGCTCCCTCCCCACCTCATATGGTACCCCGAGCACAGTCAAAAAATGATCCCTGACCACAGATGCAGGAGTAATCCCAAACCAATCAATTGAAGGGACTTTCTTATCGTTTCCAGATTGTAGAGATAGGTTGCAAGAGAGTTATAATCATCTTATCAAACCATGAGATTAGCAATGTTAATAAATTGGTGTAATGTAATA
>JAJIBD010014213.1:0-10478 GCA_021461705.1 Cryptotis parvus
AGCAGCGGTGGCGCAGCCCACTCCACTGTCGAAAGCCTCTCCGCAGCCGCCCACAGGCCTGAGCCCAGGGGCCCGACTTCGGGAGCCGTGGACAAGACACGGCAGACCCTGCCCCCCACCATTGCTGGCCCGAGCTGCAGGAAATTCCCGGGTTCGAGGGCGTCCGTCAGACAGCATGCAAATCAACCCCTCCCCGGCCACCGGGCACCTGCAAGTCTGGTGGCCGAGTTAAACAGGGGAAGTTAGGGGGGGTGTGGGTGTCTCACCTGTGAGTGTCTCGAAGACCGTGAGGTACCAGGAACTGAACCTGGGCCTCCTGCCCCATGGACAGTCCACCCAAATAAACAGACTGAGGGGCGGAGCCACGGCAGCGGGGAGGGCATTTGCCTTGCGCGCGGCAGACCCAGGTTCAACCCCCGGCATCCACCGGGATGAATTCTGAGTAGAGCCAGGAGTAATCCCAGAGCACTGCCAAAAAGCAAAAAGTAAACAAAATATATCTATATCTATAAACTTAATGTATTTTGCTCTTTCCCTTTTCCTTCGCCGCTTCGGCCACGTGGGGAGGGTGGGCTTCTGAAAGACGCGGAGAGGAAATGACACTCTTAGATCCTCTAGTGTGGAAGTTCCCGTCTAGCCGCTGCTGCCGTGCTCTGGCCGAGAGGGGCTGTTTCCGCGGCCCCACAGTGCCGGGAACACGTCGGGGAACGCGACGTGGCCTCTGCCCCCAGACTCTTCCCTCTAGACCTGACTCACACACTCTAGACCTGCCTTCCCTCTAGACCTAATTCCACACACTCCTTTCCCTCTGGCCCCCAGCTGCTGTCTCTTAACACCTCCTGGCCTGGGGCTGTAAAGCCTTTCCCCAGCTTCTGAAGCCTCCGCAGCCCCAGCAGAAAAGCCAAACAAATTACAATAAAATGTGGCATGTGCATAGCAAAGCTGAAGGGTTCCACAGCATTTAGCCGTCTTGGGAGATAAGGGAAGGTGCACAGGGCGGGGCGGGCCGCAGGGCCAGGCCAGTAGAGAACGGCTGAGCCGGGGTCAAAGCAGCCTTTGTGGGCAAGAAGCTCGTGGAAGGACGTGGGTCCCTACAGCATGAGGTCCCCTACGGCACAAGGTCCCCCATGGCACTAGGTCCCCACAGCACGAGGGCCCCCTCATCTTTTTTTTTTCCTTTTTGGGTCACACTCAGGAATGTTCAAGGGGTTATTCCTATGGCGCTCAGGGGCCCATACGGGATGCTGGGAATCAAACCTGGGCTGGCTACGTGCAAGGTAAACGCCCTCCCCGCTGTACTATGGCTCCGGCCCCCTGAGCAACCCGGGATTGAACCCAGGTGGGCGGGCGCAAGGCAAGTGCCCTCCCCGCTGTGCTCTCTCCGGTCCAGGGTCTCCGAGCTTCCCGGGGAGGGACCCTGGAAGCAGGGCAGGAGAGATCTGGATCGGGGGCCCCAGGCCGGGCAGCGTGTGCCCTCACCCGCCCCCTGCGCCTTCACCAGGTCAACCCAGATGAGTTAAGTGTTTCTTGGGGATGCACGATTTTGACTCAGAAAACTTCGTGCCCTGGGCAGACTCTACGACGCACTGAACAGGCTGGCGGCTGTAGCTGCTGGACTTGTGAGATGGCCCTTCTGGGCGTCAGGCATTTATGTCTGACTCACTGAAAGCAAGTTCCCTGGAGGGAAGATGGTTGCTGGGGCCCGAGGGTCCCCGGTGTGGAAGCCCCCAACGCTGTCTCCGACACGAAAGGAGGTCCAGGAGGTGAGAATTTTCCACCTTTTTTTTTTTTGCTTCCTGGGTCACACCGGGGATACTCAGGGCTGACTCCTGGCTCTGCACTCAGGAATTACTCCTGGCGGTGCTCGGGGGGACCCTACGGGATGCCAGGGATCGAACCCAGGTCAGGCACGTGCAAGGAAAATGCCCTCCTGCTGTGCCATGGCTCCGACCCTGTCACCTAGAATCTTAAATTCTCATGCATGAGTGGGTGTCCCTGTGTCCCTGCAAAGTAGTCAGTGGCCCAGGGAGACCCAGGGAGGGGCCCCGCGGCGCGTTCACACACAGGCCCAGGAGACCCGGGGAGGGGCCCGCGGCGCTGCCTCGGGCCCAGCAACGCCAGCCCCCTCTCTCCGCGTGAGCATCGTCCTTCCTCTGGGGGAGCGTCGCTGCTGTCACCCTTCACGAGCTGCTCAGCGCTGAGGGTGGGTGGCAGGGGTGGGGGGGCACCCACCTGCAGGCGGGCTGGGGGTGAGACGGAGGGAAACCGGGGTCAGCGGTGGTGGGAACCGGGCGCCGAAGGGACGTGTTGGAACACTGTATGACTAAAACCCGACCATGGGCTTTAACTGCACCTCAGAGATTCAATTTTGAAAATGATGCTTGAAAGTCAGAGCGGGAAGTACGCCAACTGGGCTTCCATGCGCGTCCCTGAGCACAGCCAGGAGCAAGCCCTGAGCACTGCTTGGGTGACCCCAAATCAAACCTAAAGAAAACCAAAATCACCCAAGTGGGGCCCACCCTGCCCAGAGCACCAGCAGGGCCAGGAAATAGTGCGCCCACAAGGAGAAAGCGGCGGTCACGCAGGGCCCCACTGGACACTGGCCACACCTCACCGCACCCCGTCAGTCGGCCCTCGCCCAGTCTCTGCACCAACCCCTCCGGCAGCCGCGGGGCACGGGGCCATCGCGGTCCACCAAGCCCTCTCCTGGGCCCTTGGCGCTGTCCCTCTCCCTCCTGGCACCAGCTCCTCCTCTTCCTCCTCTCCCTCCTCCCCTTCTCTCTCCTTCCTCTCCCTCCTCCCCTCCCTCTTCCTTCCCTCCTCTCTCCCTCCTTCTCTCCTCCCCCTCCCCCTTCTCCCTCTTTTCTCCTCTCCCTCCTCCCCTCCCTCCTCCTTCCCTTCCCTCTTCTCTCCCTCCTCCCCTTCTTTCCCCTCTTCTCTCCCCTCCTCCCCCCTCTCCTTCCTCCCTCCCCTCCCTCTTATTTCCCTCCCTCTCCTTCCTCCCCCTCCCTCTCCTCCTGCCTCTCTTCTCTCCTTCCTCCCCTCTCCCTCCTCCCTCCCGCATCAACCCTCTCCTTGCCATCTGCAGTCTCCGTCCCTCTCTTCCTCTTCTCTCTCCCCACTCCCACCCTCACCCATGAGAAAGGTCTTGTTGGGTTTAGGGGCCACATCCTGCGGCGTTCCGGGCCCCCCCGACCGCCCGCCCAGCACCCCAGGATCGCTCCTGTCCGTGCTCCCGGAAGCGTTCGGGCTGCCGAGGTCACGGCAGGCGGAGCGGCACAGGGCGGCGCGCATGCGCACGGGGCGGCGCGCGAAGTGCATGCCGGGAGGCGAGGCGTGCCCGCGTAGCCAAGATGGCGCCGCCCGGGGCGGGCGGCGGGCAGTTGGCGGGAGACTCCGCGCTGCTGGATCACAAGCGCCAGACGCTCCGCTGAGCCCGCCACGACGGATCCCTGGGCAGAGCCAAAACGAGGCCGGAAGTGCCGCATCAAAAGCGAAGGGAGGAGGCGTCGAGGCATGCCTCTACGGTGAAGATGGCGCCGGCGGGCGGGGACGCAGGACGGCTCGCCAGCGTCCGAAACGAGCTGGGTCTCCGGCACCCGCAGGCCCCCTGAGTCCGCAAGACCTCTGAGAACCACCAGCAGCAAAGATAAATAAATAAAAGTTGGTGTCCAGAGCCGCGATTGGCCCGTGCGAGCGTGAGGAAGTGTCCGGGAGCGCGTCTCCTGCACTTCCCTTTCAAAGATGGCGCGAAAGTCGTCGGGGGCGGGGCCACGGCCTCACTGCGCATGCGCGCCGAGCCGCCGCACAGCACTCTGGGAAGGCGCCTCCCGGCATGCCTGTAGGGAAGATGGCGCCGCCCACACCCCAGAGACGAGGCACAGCTGGACTAGCAAGCGTCCACGTTGAGTTCAACCCCCAGGACCCCATAAGTCCCCTTATCCCGCCAGAAATGGCTCCTAGCATCTGGGTTGTACAGTCTGGAAGGCACCGCGTAATGCCTGTATAGGAAAGATGGCGCTGACGAAGGGCCGGAGACTACAGCTTGGCTGGCAAGCGTCGGACGCGAGTTTGAGCACCCCAAAGGCTCTCCCGAGCCGCCAAGAATAAGCTTGAGTGTGAGCCAGAGAAGGAAGGGAGGGAGAGGGAGAGAGATGAGAGATGATAGATGGATGGATGGATGGATGGATAGATAGATAGATGATAGCTAGAGATAGATCACTTGAATCCCGTTATTCATCGATTTGCTCGAGCCGGGCACCACTAACATTTCCATTGGACCCTATCACGTGCCAATGTAGCCCAATGGCATCTGGTTGATTCAGGAATATGAAGAGCCTCAAACCGTTCCTTCAGGGTCTTGACAAGGAAGTGTGACCATCTTGTAGGTGGGCGGCCACGTGATCTTTTGACATCCCGTGGGATCCAGTCGGTAACGGCTCTAGTCCAGCGGTTGTCTCCAAATTGCATTACATGTCCAGCTCATGTAATGCAATAAATAGATAGATGATAGATAGATAGATAGACGGATAGACAGATAGATAGAAAGAAACTTATATCACTTGTCTTCCCGTTCATCGATCTGCTTGAGCGGGCACCAGTAACATCTCCATACGTCCTGTCACATGTTAGTGTAGCCCAAGAGCAACTGCTCACTCCAGGAACACGAAGAGCCTCAAACCATTCCTCCGGGTCATGGGAATGCGGTCTATATTGTTACTGGGTTTTGGCATAGCAAATGCAACACGGGCGCTTGCCAGGCTCTGCCCGTGCGGGTGGTACACTCAGTAGTAGGCTCTCATCTCGTGCATTTACTGATGAACTGGCTTTTCTCTCCCGTGGAGCTCTGATGAGCTGTGGAGTCGGGTGGCGGCCGCCATGCTGCGGGGGTTCCTCAGGCTTCTTTCAGGCTCTGCTGGGGTGGCGGGCCAGGGCGAGAACCCGCCGTCCCTCCCGGGCGCCTCGTGATCAGCCGGGCCGGTAGCAGCTCTGCCCCGTGTGTCTGTGATCTGGGGGAAACAAGGGCTTGGCCCGGGCACGCGCATGGGACCCCGCCCACCACCAGGTGTCACCCTTGAGCTGAGCGCGGGCTTGATGCGCGCTGGGGGACCAGCCCGCAGCACCCCAGAGGGCGCCAGTGAGCCGCGGATGCGGCAGCGCGGGAATTGCGTCGGCGCGCAGTGGCGCCTTTGGCCGCCAGGTGTCACGCTTGGGCTGAGCATCCGCGCCCGCGAGACACGCTCTCACGGCCCAGCAGAGGGCACCAGTGAGCCCCGGATCACGCAGGGGGCAGTTGGGCAGCGCTCAGGGGCCACACGCGGGCGCCCCAGGAGACCTGCTGCAAACCCGACAGCCCAAAAGGGGTCTTTTCACTTGGCTGCCAGCCCGGCTCCTGGTCCCGAGTACACACGCTGCGCAGGGGCCCAGCCTTCCCGCACCTCTGGGCAGGCAGGAAAACGCTGCCGGCCTCTCCGCCGCCCGCCCATCTCCCACCTCCTGCCCGGCCTCTGCCCGCCCATCTCCACCTCCTCCTGGCCTGGGGCTGGGCGAGGCTCCGACGGGCTGAAGCTGCGCTCGGTCGCGCCTACGCCACAGCCTGGGCCCTTCCGGGGGCGCAGAAGGGCTGGATGAGGAGGAGGCGGGTCTGGGCTGGGGCAGGGTCGTAGTGACCGGAACAGGCCGGGTCTGGGCTGGGGCGGGGTCGTAGTGACCGGAACAGGCGGGTCTGGGCTGGGCGGGGTCGTAGTGACCGGAACAGGCGGGTCGGGGGCGGGGTCGTAGTGCCCGGACAGGCCGGGTCTGGGGCGGGGTCGTAGCGCCCCGTGCGCGGCGCCCCTGCAGCCCCCAGCCTGGCGCTGTCCCCGCGCCAGGGGAAGCGCGCGCCACTGCGAGGGGAACCGCCTCGCCCCTGCCCGCCCGATGCCCAGGCGGCTGCCGCAGGGGACACGAGCGCCCAGTGCTCGCCTGTCCCGCGCCTGCCGACCCCGCAGCCAGCGGCGTGTCCATGCCGCAGCTGGACCACGGGCCGGTGCGCGGCGGCGCGCAACTGTCGGGCTGCGGCCACCAGTCGGCGGATGCTGGCGCTCCTTCGGGACCGCGGCGTCCATGGCTGCGCCCGTGGCGTCCCCTGACGTCCCCCAGCGTGGCTGTCCAGCGGCAGCGCTGGGCCTCTGCGTCTCTTCAATGCAGCTTTCAAGGGAAGCGCGCGGGAGCACACGCGGGGTCAGGGAGCACCACCACACGCCGAGACCACGGATGCGATAATCCATTTTCTTTATTAAAAATAATTTACAGCATCGGTAACATGTACAGTGGCCAACTGACCGCCACCCCCGCGGCTCACGACAAGACGACACTGCGCTGAAAGCTGGGATGCGGTTTCGGTGGCCGAGGAGCACGGAGGAGGGTGACCAACTGCCGGCCCCGAGAGCAGCCCGGCCAGCCGCGCTCGGGCCCCGGCGACCCGGTCACCTCTGCTGGACCCGGGGGCAGAGGGCTTTGAGGAGCCGGAGGAAAGGGGAGCCAAATGGTCCCCAGGAACACCCAGGTGGGGCCCGTCTATGGTGCCAGCCGCTGCCTGGCTGAAGAGATGCTACGCACCGTGGCTCGGCTTCAGATACCAGCCAGGGCACGGCGGCAATTCCACCGGAAACCTTCCCGAGCGTGGCGGCCCACAGGCCGTGGGGGCAGTGAGCGGCTCACGGACGGGGGCTCGCCGAAGACCAGCTTTTAAGTTCACCAGAGACAAATGTTTAGCGCGAATCTGCTGTGGGCCTTTGCTTCTCAGGCCCTAAGGTGTGTGTCATCCCCGGGGCCCAGAACCTGACCTGGTTGTCTAGCTCTGGGATGAAGGGCTGGAAATGCAACTGCTCTTAGTGACCAGCGAGCTCTCAACTCCCATCCCTGCCGGCCTCCCTCTTAGAACATCACAACAGGGCTTTGAAACACACGATTCCCGCACGCAGGAGGGCTGGAGTTCACATTTCCGCATTCAGAGTGTAAATCCTCCGCCGCTGACCCGCATTTTCTCACATGAAAGACATCCGCAGGGAGGGATCCTGTGTGACAGAGCAAATGGCCCGAAAGACAAAGGCGACCTCCAAAGCTCGGCCCGACTAACGTCACCACCTGCCTGCACGTCGCGACTCGGGCGTGTGAGACCCTCGTTCTTCCCGACTGTCGAGCTTTGAGCGGGGCCATGAAACAAGTCACGCACGCCCCGCACAACAGGAGGCGCTTCAGAACTGCAAGGAATTAAAACAGATTAGGAGAGAAAGCCACTGTGAGGAGCCTTTGGCCGCTAAGCTTGGTTCAGCATGCAAAGAACATGGCTCGTCCACACCACTCTCCCTTCCAAAGCCCTCCGACTTCGCTGGAGCGTGGATGCGGGCTCCGACGGCCTGCAGGTCCCTCCTGAGCACAGCTTGCTTTGGTTGCGACAGAGACAGTCTCTTCACCACACACAGGTAAATTCATGATTCAGCTTTGCAGGGAATCCATCGAATCATTAAAAGACCCACGTTTTAAAGCGAGGGTTAGAGGCTGAGTGATTGTGCGGCTGGCACTGGAAGATTGGGAAAATCCTACAACTCACCTCACTGCTTCATGATTCAAATTATGTTCTCGTCAGCAATGGGACATCTGGGGGTTCTGGTGGGCGACCCCTAACATTTCCAGCTAGGACCCCAGAATGAGGTGATAGAGCCAACGGCAGAGCGCAGGGAGCGGTAGGGAGAGCAAATGACAGAGACAGACACTACGGGGAGGGGCCAGAGCACGGCCACCGCTAGCGGCAGATCCACCGTGGCCGTGCAGGGCCCTTAGCTGGACACGCCGACCCGTGGTGTCCGCCAGGGAAAATGTGTGCCCGCAATTCTTCAGAGACAGATAATGACCTTGCCTGAGTTACCCACTGAGAAACGCCACCTAAAACAACCAAGAGATTCCAACGCTCATGGTCTTGGGCTGCTGGGGGCGTCTCCAAGAGGCGACAGGTGACTCTAAAACCAGCAAGCAGCAGTGAAAGCTTTAGAGGTTCAGCAGGGCGACTTCAGGTCATTCAGAGAAGAATCTCCAGCACAAGGTCAAGCGTCCGTCACTGCCGCGGGGTCGGATCACAGCCCACCCGGCTTCCACTGGCGTCCGGCAATGGAGATAGCACCGTGTAGTTAAGGGCGACAAGCCTCATCCTGGCAGCCCATGTGGCTTCCTCGCCACTGCGCCGTGGATGGGGGCGACAGGGCGCGCTGAAGGCGGCTCCGTGGGTCCATCCGGCTCGGAGGGGCTTGGCGTTGACAGCTTCTGGGGAGTAGATACTATAAGAATTTTCGTGCTACAAAGTTTAATAATCCTCCATGTTTGAACAAAGTCACCTCCACATCATTTTGAAGGCGGCGGGGCGGTGAATGCTTTGCGGTGCTGCTCTGCAGACAGACACAAGCGCAGGGTGAGCGGGGGGCGCAGGGACGCCGCCACGGGACCTGGGACACCTTCCCTGCCGTGACCTGCCCACAGCAAGGGCGAAGCGGGAGGCGCCCCCAGCCGTGTGGCCCCGGAACACGCCAGCACGTGAGCCGCCCTCCTGGCCTGGACACTAGGGTGCTGCTGGCCCGGTGCCCAGCCCTGGCTGTCTGGATTCAGGCGGCGCCCGGCGAAAAGGAGACGGCCGTGCCGCCAAGCCCCTCTGTCCTTCTGAAGTGGTCCCCCGCTGCACCCGCCCCAAGGACAGCAAGGGACGGCCCATGCCCAAGGAGAGGGGACTTCGGGATCGACCGGGGGCTGCGGCCGCCATGGGCAAGCTACGCTGTGGACTGACCCAGCCAACAACAGCGCATGGCGGGAGCCGTACCTTCACAGTCAACGTGACTCCCGGACACAGGTCAGCGGGAAGCGAGAAAGAAAACGTTTCTCTACGGACAGACCCAGAGTCTCTGCGTTCTCGCCCGGAAGGAACTGAAGCGGGGCGATTCCAATCCCAATCAAATGATCCTTATGAATCTTCTCGTAGCTTTTCGGCCAAAACAGCTTTCACCCCCTGAAGGGGAAGGAGAGCACACGTCCACGCCACGCGACTTTAGCCCCGGCATGGTGTCTGGAACTAGTGTGTAGATTCTAACCTGGTGTGTAGATCCCAGCCCTCGGCCGCCTACGAGCCCCTTAACCAACTACCCCCCCAGTCAAAGTTTCGGCACCCAGGTGCTGGCAGCCCGCCATGGTGCCCTCCTGGGCGCAGAAGGCTCGAGAGCACGATGCCTAGAGCTGAGAAGACAGCAGCAGGAGAAGGAGAAATCTGCGTTCCGGACGCCGCGCTGGCTTCCGGGCACAGGGAATGGCCACAGGGAGCACCAGGGGCATGGCCGGCCGGACAGCGCGGCGCTGGGCAAAGCTGCCCCAGGGCCACACAAGCCTGTCCTGTGCCTGGCACCGCAGACCACACACACCCTGAGCAGAGTTGGGCGTGGCCCAAACCCAAATGCCAACAAAACACCACCCTGACACATGGAACTCAGGCTCTCAATTAAAAAAAGGAGTTTCACCACCCAATGATCTAGGCCACACCCTGAACTGGCAGCCAGGCCTACACGGAGGGGGCTGGCAAAGGCTGGCAAAGGCTCTTTTCCTTCTGTCGGCTCTTGCTAGCGGAGTCAGTGATGACTCGGAGTCACACACACCGGCAGGACGTCTACTCGGGCCCTGCCGCATCTAGCCATGGAGTCAGGAGAAAGCAGGAGGCGGAAGACAGGGGAGGGCACCTGCTCCACAAGAGGGCGACCCCGGTAGGAACCCCGACACCCCACAGGATGCTCCGCCCGTCACACCACGAGTGAGCCCTGAGCAGAGCCAGGGGTGAGCCCTGGGCACTGAGCCAGGAGTCAGCCCTGAGTACAGAGCCGGGGAGTCAGCCCTGAGCACAGAGCCAGGAGTCAGCCCTGAGTACAGAGCCGAGGAGTCAGCCCTGAGCACAGAGCCGGGAGTCAGCCCTGAGTACAGAGCCGGGAGTCAGCCCTGAGCACAGAGCCAGGAGTCAGCCCTGAGCACAGAGCCAGGAGTCAGCCCTGAGTACAGAGCCAGGAGTCAGCCCTGAGCACAGTGCCAGGAGTCAGCCCTGAGTACAGAGCCGGGAGTCAGCCCTGAGTACAGAGCCAGGAGTCAGCCCTGAGTACAGAGCCAGGAGTCAGCCCTGAGCACAGTGCCAGGAGTCAGCCCTGAGTACAGAGCCGGGAGTCAGCCCTGAGTACAGAGCCAGGAGTCAACCCTGAGCACAGAGCCGGGAGTCAGCCCTGAGTACAGAGCCGGGAGTCAGCCCTGAGCACAGAGTCAGGAGTCAGCCCTGAGTACAGAGCCGGGAGTCAGCCCTGAGCACAGAGCCAGGAGTCAGCCCTGAGTACAGAGCCCGGAGTCAGCCCTGAGCACAGAGCCGGGAGTCAGCCCTGAGCATTAACAATATGAGCATGAAACAAGACCATTTCAAATGAACC